>CABFOW010001164.1:128740-160232 GCA_902141385.1 Timema californicum | reverse complement strand
CCCCCCCCGACACACCTGTACTCGTGTCTCTTATAGGTTCAGTTGATTGACCTAGGCTCGCGAGAACAGTCAGTGTCGCGCTAGTGTTCGCTGTGTCACATCCGTGGATACAAATACTTTTATATGAAGGGGTGGCGGAGAGTGTTATTGATCCTTTTCACACTATCGTCCCGCGTCTGACCTTCAACCCGGATGTTCCTCCCGCCCTTCGGCTGATTGTGTCGCGTGTACCGTTGTCTGTAACCCAGGGGGCTGTGTTGTCATCGCCGCTGTGTTGATAGCAGTAGAGAAAAGAAGTGACACTAGAGTCGCAATCGCCTGGATTACTCGTTTGACAGGTGGGTAAGACGTCTACTGTGCTCGACACGACACGTGTTGTGTTGTCTTTGCCATATGGTACGTTCCAATGTCCTCAAGCGGATACTTTAAAAAAATAGCTTACACACTCTTTTACTGTCCAAACGGGATGGAAAGCGATTGTCTTTTAAGAAGATTTATTTAAAAAAAATTACCTTGCCGCGTTACTAATTACACATGGCCAAAAAAATAGTTAGCCACTAAAATATTTTTATTAGTTGATTAAATAATTAATTAAAATATATCTAACAAAAATACCCACATGACAACTTCGCATGGAAATAACTAGTCTCTAAATATTATATTAACCCAGCCAAAATGTTATTTTAATTGAATTTTAATAGACTTGGAAGGTTAATTGAATCTTGGTTGAGTCTTTAAAAAAAATATAAGCACATTGTTTTGAGTTTGCTACGGAATAAAGGGAGATGTGTGGTTGATGTAGACTCTAACGCCTCGATATATCCTGTGAAATACATGAGTCGAGCAAAAACCAGCTTAAACGTTCTTGACCTTCACAACCATAACATTTCAGATATTATTAATATTGCTGTTGTTAAGATATTTATTGTATATATCTAAAGAAAACATGACACACTTGCGGGCTGCATGCGGCCATATCCACGATACTGTGCGGCCAGCGGACCTTATTAATTATTATGAACCATCATACAATGTAACCTTTTTTATTCTTTTTATGAACGTCTAGGAAATACAATATTTTAGAATATGACATTTGGGAATTGAGCGTAATTTTTAGAATTCTGGTACAAGAGGTTGGTACGCCGAATCTATAGTATTTGTCGACGCAAAAACACTTTGACATAAGATTTAAAGCCAGATTTAACAACATTGTTGCAAATAAAAGGTTTCAAATTTTTCGGTAAAAAAAATAAAATGGGGAAACTCTTACATTGAATACCAGAAACATGGGTAAGGTGTCAGACTTCTGTGCTGACGGCCGGGGCTCAATCCTCGGTGCCGGCACAGATTTATCTGATCACCAAACCCTCCCTTCACCTCTGACAAGACGTGTATTAATCGCAACTTGTGAATGTGTGGAATGCCAGGCCTCCACCGTGGTTCGGATACCACGTTAAGCTGTAGGTCCTTCATTTCATCTCGCAATCATCCTACCATTACACATTAGCGTAAGTGCGTATAACCCGAACGGGTAGTAAGACGCGGTGCAAATAATAATAATTCCTTTTATTAAACACTACGCAAAAATATTACTATTCACAGTCAACACACCAAGGTCAATAAATTGGACGTACCAATAATAAGATTGTTTTTTAGTAATTTCAATTTGTTGATTAGTTAAATTTCCCACCAAAATACTTAAGTTGTCCTTACAGTGATGACGGGGAGACCGGGGTTAAAATCACGGAAGGGTGCCGTAATTAGTACATATGCGCATGGCCCGAACGGGTAGTAAGTAAGACGAGGTGCTAAAGAAATCTTAAATGTTTTTTTGTTGGAGGTTAATTTGTATATTTACTCAAAGGTAAACTTTAAGACTATTTAAATTCTCCAAAATGTTATCAGTATTTTGACTTTCAAAATTACTCCCAAGTTATCTGGCTTATCATAGTGTGGCTCATATGAAATGGTAAATATTTGACAGTAGCCTGAAAAAAGTCTTGCCATCTTGGTGTTTACGGTAAAAACAACTATGTATTATGTCTCCTAAGTGTCTAGTTCATTACTGTCAAGCCACTAAGCGCGATACATTATTAACAAATTTAGATTACGGTGAAGCTGTAGGAAACGCGAGAAAATGACAGTGTTTTTGCAGTTGTAATATCAAACTTTTTTTTGTCAAAATAAATCAAATATTACTTCCGTACATACATGAGAGTTTAATTTTCTTCATATGGGGACCTTAACATTACTTGAATATCTGTCAAGGGTGTTCTGAAATTTAATGACAACTTTTTCTCTTCACTTAAAAAGTGTCATCTAATGTCATTATGATCATGTTAGAGATTAAAGAATTGTTGATATCACCATGTGAAAAAAAAACTCTGGTATGTTTTTATTGAAGCAATACTTGATGTATTTTGGCGAAAGAAAAGTTTTGCTTTGAAAACTGCTATTTAGTTTCGCTAGATTGTAGGTTCCAAACTAAAAGTAAGCGAAGCAAAGAAAGTAATCACCATATCTTTGTTTTGTTTTTATGAATTAGGTTGTTTTTTTCGAGAGTGGGAGAAGCGGGAAACGGCCTTCCGAACCACTGATGTATAACATTGTAATAACACCCCAGCTAGGTTAACGGTCTGACCCTCACCTGGAGACCAGACGTTCCGCCGAGGATGGAGTTTATAAACTATAGTTTCACCGGTGGGACAGTGATTGGCGTGTTACAGGAACAGGACGGAGCCCCGGCTACGCCTGTGAGTTTCATTGTGTAATCAGGAGGTTCTGATCGCGAATTGGCGTTCTTGAGGGGAATCGTGGTCCTCTTTTCGTGATCAGTAAGTGCCATTTGCTAATAACCCAGGCGTGTTAGGGTGGGGAGGGGGAAGGAACGCTAGCTTAAGGTCAGTATTTTTTATTTGTAGTGGAAAAAATACTTTGGCTAAAGCAAATGAAATATAATAAAATTTGTTTATAAACGAGCACGGAAATAAGATCCCGGCTGTAACAAGCAAAATGCCATAGTTAGCTTAATTTATGCTTATTCCCATAACTTGCACTAAAGAAATTAGACCGAGGACCTCCATGGTTGAGGAAGCTTTCAACAAGAGGTTACTGCTGACCAACGAGCTGAGTTTGGAACTGAGGAAGGAACTGTTGAAATGTTACATTTGGAGCATCGCGCTGTATGGAGAAGAAACTTGAACTCCTAGGAAGATGGAATAGAAATACTTGAAGATTTTTGAAATGTGTTGCTAGAGAAGACTTAACAAGATCAGGTGGACAGACAAATGTACAAGTCCTAATATGAGTGGAGGTGAAGAGATCCATTTTGGATATGATTCTTCGGTAAAAATTGAACTGGATTCGACACATCCTTATGGGGAATTGTCTTCTGCACGATGTCATAGAAGGAAAAATTAAGGGAAAGAGGAACCTAGGAAGATTCAAATATTGGAGGACTTGAAAGAAATAAGAAACTTTTTGGGGTTGAATGAGAAGGAATAGGACAGGGCGCATTGGTGGTCTAAGTTCACTGACAAAAGTAATGAACATGTCGTAAGACAAAAAACCATCGCCATACAATTGCTCACTTTTATAACGAGCGTTCTACATGACTATACCATACAAATGTTGGTTGGTAGGTAGGATAGTCGCAAAACACCCAATTCTTATAAAGGATGAAACTGAAAGGGCCCATTTTGATTTTATGACCACCCGCATCTGGTTATGGGCTTGTTTATGACTTTACCTTCCTTGTCTGTGGGAACCATCCTCACTCTAACTACGTCACCAGTGTCGAGTTTCTAGCCCTGTTACCCCAAATACCACCAAGGCTGTAAAGTAACTTTAGCTAGAAATGAAACCTTCTTTCGGAAACATGTCCTTACAAAAGAAAGTGTTTATCGATTCGCGAAAAAAAAAAGTCGAAATTATTTGTGAGCTAGAACATGGAGTGAAAAATGTTGAGGTTTGTAAAAAAAAAAACTTTGTTTCAAGCATATTCATTCAAATAATATGTAGGTATGCAATTACTATATAATTTTTCCTCCCTGATATTTTTTAAATATATCTTTGTATAAAGTTAATGAGAATTTTAAAAAAATGAGGTGGATTTAAATAGATTTAACTCATCACCGAGATATTGAGTAATGGTTATAGCTAGGACCATTTATCGGTACCCAGGTACTCGTTATAACCAAATTTGACTTTTTGCTCCACTGGATACATTTGGTTTATTTTTCAACATTTAGCTATCTGAAAACCTGGCATGGGTACCTCATAATTTGAATATGACTTTTTATTATCCTCATTTAAAAACTGTCCTTAATATACCACTTCACCCAACACAAGTATTCAAGAACTGTTGTTATTACTATGCGTTGAGAATTTAAATTAACGAATCTACTCAAGCAATATGCTATTTATTTTGGCCCAATTTGTTTTTCTATATAAATTTATAAATTGTTAAAATTTTGATAGTAAATGTCTCGGCTCGCCTTTCCTTCTACCCATACCTTAAAACGTTCGCCCTTGACCGTGATTCAGAGCGTTGCACTCTAGACACACAGGAAGGTCAGTTTGAATACCGGTTGACACGGTATTTTATATTTTATATCGATCCCAATGGGCTACGTTTAAGTCGCGAGTATATGGAACTCGAGTTAAAGGCTTTCTTTTTGCAGGTTTTTTAAAACATATTTTTGCTCATTAGAAATCAAATAATTCTTCAGCACAAACATTAAAGTTTAATTTTCTTCACGTGATGACCTCAACAGTCCTTGAATGTCTGTAGAGGGTGTCCTAGAATTTAATGACAACTTTTCCTCTTCATTTAAAAAGTTCGTCGTCTAATGCCGCCATGCTCGTGACATATATTCAAGAACTAATGATGGATCATGAACAGACTTTATGTATATAAGAGCATTAAAATATGACGTGTCACCGAAATCATGACCCTGGTAATTAGTCATTTGATTACAACTCGAACGAGTAGTGAAACCCGCTGCTAAAAATATAATAATAATAAAATCGTATTTTGGTGTAAACTACCCTAGCAAGTGTTATTCCGTAGATCTATCGCCGAGTCATAGGGGGGTGCGAATGGTGGGGCTGCCCAGAACCCCGTGATTTGGGGGTGGGTTCCCACGTTTGCTTAGGTGACAGGGGAAAAATAACCAACCAATTGGACTGGAGTAGAGTAACCTTTTACTTGCGTGCTCGTATAGGCGATCTAGCGAATATTGTCAGAGTGTAAGAACAAACAAAAACATAATCATGTGGTTTGGTTCACTGAACTAGTCTTACCTCGCCTATTTGCACTTGTCTGTTTGTGATGGATATGTCTCACGATAACATTTGAAAGCGTTAAATGATTTATTTTAAACTTGGCACAGTTGTTCTTTTGAACCTTTATACAGATACTGTTTGTTGGGGAAGAAAATCGAATGAAGTGTTGAGGGAGAAATCAAATCTTATAGCATTAATTGTGTATTAATCACAATTTGTGAATGTGTTGAATGCCAGGCCTCCCCCGTGGTTCGGATCCCACGCTAAACTGTAGGTCCTCCATTTCATCTCACAATCACCCTACCATTACACATTAGCGTTAAGTGCTTATAACCCGAACGGGTAGTAAGACGCGGTGCTAATAATAATAATAATTAGCATTAATTATTACATGTATTTACCTTTTAGGGTATTTCTTGATACCTTATCGGCTGAATATTGGTATACAGGTGCAAACTACTTCAATAAGATTAAATAAAAAAATCTTAGGGAGGGGGAAAAAGGGTTGAGGCAGATAACTGGGGCCCCGCAAAACTAAGTTAGCCCATGACCCCATGTTTTTTAAGGATGGCCCTGTCACCGACCATGAGGTGCAGTGTTGCACCCAATACGGTGGGTGCATTTCAAACCACGTGCACCCTTTTAAAGTTGCGTGTGAAAAAATTCCACCAAGGTACAAACGTCCCACAGTTTGAAAGTCCCCTTTACTGTTACATATCTCTCCCTCTCGCGTCCTAGATACGAAATTCTCGCCGTGAAACCAGAGACGTTCGCCGTGTCGTGCCGTTCCGTGTCAGGAAATAAATTGCGCGACCAAACAGATAAAGTTCGGGACTAGTGCCAACATGGTGGTCGCATCGTGACGAAACGGTTGTTTTTTCTTCTGGTGGTACAGTACTGACCATCGGTGACTGAAATTATAAAACTCGGTAAATGCACCAGCACTCGCTTGAAAAACAAAACTTTGAATTAAATCACTCCCGCTTCGGCTAAAAAAAACAACACCCCCGTTTGGAATTGAACCTAGTCTTTCTGTTCAAAATATGTTAAGCTATTCTTACTTTTTGCATCATAGTAGCCGTCTGGTCTCTCTGACTTTAATAACACTGATAAAGTATGGAGGAGAAAGGTCTAATTTAGAGGAAAATGTACTGATATTTGCGTGGAGGGAGAGAGAGAGAAGAAAATCCATAAAATAAACTCTTCAGTACACCCGACCAAGGTTCGACCCTTGTTCTCCCACTCACCAGGTAGCTAGACTTGACGAGACTTACATTTAGTCCGCGTGCCCACCGCTACGGCTTTCAATCACTATCCATATGTCCAAACTCTTGTTGTAAAGTATGTTGAGTGTACGTTGTGATAGTTGGCTGTAGCAAACTCGGTAAATACGGCCATTTGTTCTTTTCATTTTCGCGAACATTCACAGTCCAATTTTCATAGAAAGGGTATTTTATATCTAAAAAACTTTTTTTGCTTTCAACATTGATAACATTTTACTATTTATTTGGTATGTTGTCTTTGGGTATTGTTAATATCTAACAAACAAAAAGTTGTAGCTGTAGATCGCATGGCTTGACATAAGATACGTGAAATTAGATATAGTAACTCCCGATACAGATTTATCTGATTGCCAAACCTTTCCTTCATCTGACAAGACGTGTATTAATAACAACTTGTGAATGTGTGGAATGCCAGGCCTCCATCGTGGTTCGGATCCCACGTTAAGGTCTTCCATTTCATCTCACAATCACCCTACCATTACACATTAGCGTAAGTGTGTACAACCCGAACGGGTAGTAAGACGCGGTGCTAATAATAATGATAATAAAAAGGTTACCGATACCAACCCTGTACCGATACACCTTATAGTCATGATTTTTTAATTAAAAAACTGTACGGTGTCAATAAATTAGGCTAGTGGATGAATCGACCGTTTTTGGTTTTTTAAATCTGCAAGTACAATGAGAGCCAAAAGAAAACTTGAAGAACGTTGATAACTGTCGTGCCTCATCCACACACCCACCGTGACGACCCGAGGAAGCCAGAGTGCGAGAATGTAGTAGGTGGCCTCGCCTCGCTGACACTCAGTCCCGCGTCGGAGTCAAAGGGCTTACGAGTGCGCGCCACCACTGCCCTGTCAAGTATCGTCTTTTCTATGGGCAATGCGCGGTTATAAGCCGGAGTGTATGTGACGCTTAATCGGATTTAATTATTTTAAATTTGGTTTTTATTACATTTTTGATAAGTAGATTATTTTCGCGAAACATTTATTAACCGGACAAATGATACAACAGTACAATTGCTTAGAATTATACTGAAGCGAGCCCATTTTGTGGGGACCGAAACATATGTACCACCAAAATGAGAAAAAAATGAACGATGCGTGGTTTTCGCATAAATGACGTTGTTCGGCAAGTTCGACATCCTCCATCTTAGACATCAAAACAACTCTCGTCTTCACTCTGCTCGTACAGTCTCGTCCGGGTCGTCTCAGCAAGAGTGTGGATGAGGCATCAAACTTATTTCGGTCGAAGAGTGAAGAGACAAATTAATCTTGCCGAGATTGGTACTTATCTTTTTTTACTGATTGAAACTTTTAAAATGTGAGCAACCTCTTATCTTTAGAGCATTGTCCTTATTTCAACTGAATGCGTGAAATGAAAAGTGGCTTAAAGACCAATATTACAATATGGTCGTTATTATCTTCTCATTCTCATGCTACACGGTGTCCCTAACAAGCCTTAGGTCTTGTGATAAACCTCTCATTCGAAGGCTTTGTTTAGTAATGTATTGTCATTAGTCGGAACCTCCACTTTACAAACAGGGTTGCCAATCGGGGGACAAAGTCACTAAATCAAGAGTTGCATTAGTGACTTTTTATGAGTCAGGTTGGATATTTTAGGAAAAAAATATGGGGATTTTTCAAATGGAGAAAATTTTCCTAAGTCAATGTTATACATTCAACATTCAGTTCATCTTCAATCATAATTTCACAATAATATTAACATTGGTCCTAGTCACTCTACTTCAACAATGGAGGAATATGGCAGGGAATACGAGGACATGATTATACTTAACTTTATTAAAGGGTGGTATAAAATATCTATTACCAATATAATATGAAGTTTTTTGACAATAATAATAATAAGGCATTTTTTAGGAAATAAATACTCGAGAAAATATAATTATCTAAGTTATTTATTTCAAATTTGGGGTATTTTATTTGAAAATTGAGACTTTTGGCACAGCATTTAGAGACCTGCACCATGAACTAGTTGGCAACACTTGTTCTAAAGTTGGGAGATGTAGGGGACTCAATAAAAGGTGTGTGTGTCTACAGTTTTCATAGAAAACAATTTTTTTTCCGGTGAAATAAATCAAATATTGCTCCAGTAGAAACATAAAAGAGTTTAATTTTATACACACATTAATCTAAATATTTCTTAAATATAATGGCATGACTTATAAGTGAGTATATTAGCATTTGATGAGAAACTTTTAAACTAAGAGAAAAAGTTTATTTTCAAATTATAGGACAACCCTGACAAATATTTAGCAACTGTTGATATCACAATATAAAATAAATTTAACTCTACACATTTCTACTGGATAAATATTTGATTTTTTTTACCCCAAAAAAGATTTGCTTTTAAAAAATTCAAAAATACTGCTTACTTGGAGATATCGAAGCTATTTTGCATGTTTCCATGAAGATAAGCGTATAAATCTACATCCTGACAGGTTAGGTCATTTTCTATAATAAACCTAATAACCCAAGCTGTAGACGAAAATTGTGTTTACAAAAAAAAACTACTTCAAGATGAAAATAATATTCGTGATAAGTTACATTAACAGTCTACCTCGACTTGCTGCTACGCCCTTGGCCCTGTCGAGTGAAAGTCTAAAACCTATTTTGTTGGCTAGAGGGTGAAAGGCGTGGCGTGGCTTCACAACCTACCAAAGTATCCTTCCGCGCCAACAAGAACAGATAGATCATGGAAACTAGATGGCAATATCCACCGGACAGGTCTTGCGGAAAAATCATACATTTGGAAATATCGGTTTTCTCGAGAACGAGTGTAATTTTTATGTTAATATTTTCAACACTCATTCTAAGATAATGTATCGATGTTTATTAATTGTTACATTTTCTTATTTTTTTGTTATGAAGCTGGTAGTTTTCGATTGAAAATTGTCAAATTTTACCGATATTTGATCACAGTTAAATTTAAAAAGGAGGTGTGTATATAAAAAGCATAAAGTAATCAACAGGCTTCTATTCTTGAACAAACCATTTCCGAAAAGAAAATAGCAAAACAATAAAAATTCTTTAAGATAACCTTTTGTTCCCATGCCTCTGCATTTCCGCGCCAAATGAAAAGGGCCAATCGCCTTAAGTTGTGGAAACTTATCCTTCATTTAAGTGGAGGAGTGGAAAACCAAAAATAACATCCTCCACCTGACAAAGATTTAAAACCCGACCTATTTTTTAAATTATTTTCCACTGCGTCTTATTGCCCGTTCTGGATATATGAATAATAATAATAATAATAATAATAATATTTAGCACCGCGCCTTACTACCCGTTCGGGTTATACGCTTTAAGTACTAATTACTCTAATAGATTAGGAATTGGGAAGGTTGAATTAGAGGAAATGAACCCGTATTTGCGTGGAGGGAGAGTGGAAAACCATTTAGAAAAAACCATCCCAGTTCACCCGACCGAGATTCGAACCTCGATCTCCCCGTCTTCAGCAGTCGAGCTCAACACGACAAGCGTGTTAGCCAACTACGCCACCGAGGCGGGTTTCTGGATATATGCATATGTATTAATTACACTTATGTTTTAGGGATGAAGAATGTTGAATTTAGAGAAAATGTACCCACATTTGCGTGGAGGAAGGGTGGAAAACCATTTAGGGAAAATCCCCCTCACTAGACTCGACTGGGATTTGAACTTTGATCTCCCTGACATTGTCAGTCTAATATATTTTGAGTGACGCCTTTGACCATGCAGACACCGAAGCAGGTTTTTGTAAGTTTCGGAAACGAGTCGAGTGATGGCCAGGTGGGAGCCGATAAAATCACCTCTTGATCATAATTCACAAACGGTCAACGCTTACTGCCTTCCCAGTTAAATCTCAAGAAAGATTCCTTTCCTGCCTCACATTCTACTAGAGGTCAATTCTCCGTGACAACCTTAAAGTTGGTCAACATCTCTTTTCTCTCTCACACACACATTCCAACTTGACATAGATAAACCATTAGTTTAAAACACGTACTTATATCAGTGGCGTAGGCACAGAGAGGTACATTGTACCTACACAGTTTTTTTTCTATCACCGCGTCTTACTACCTGTTCAGGCTATATGCATTTATTATAATTACTCTAATGAGGTTAGGAATGAGGAAGGATTCGTTTTAGAAGTGATCTTCCCACATTTAAGTGAAAGGAGAGTGTGAAACAATTTAGGAAAAATAGCCATCAATAGACCGGACCGAGATTCAAACCCCGATCTACCAGTCATCAGCAAGCCATTCTAACACGAGAGCTAGATACCCTGTTTGTATTGTGAATGGTATAAAAAAATAAGCTCATTATTTTAGCAAGGTTGAAGGAAATGTACCCGAATTTGTGTGGAGGGAGAGTGAAAATCATTTAGGAAAGAAAAAACCCACCCTCAGTACAGCCAACTGGGATTCGAACCCAGATATCCCTGTCTGCTGGTCGGATTTACTATAGGTGGTGTCACTTAATTTTTCCCACGCAAATGCGGGTACACTTTCTCTTCCATAACACATTAGAGTAATTAGTTAGTACATATACGTACGTACAAACCGAATGGGTAGTAAGACGCTGTGTTTAAAAAAAAGGAATATTCTGTATTTACGCTGCCGTCGGTGCCCAAGGCGTAAACCTACAACACATTGTTTTGTGCATATTTTTTAAGACAGTGATTCTTAACCGGGGGACCACGAAATCTTTTTTTTTGGAGGGGGGGAGGGGGTGCTCATTAAAACAATTTAAAATGTTATTGGCTTATTACTGAAGTCAATGATCTTAAATGTACCGTTTTGGAAGAAAGAATTCGATGATCGTAAGCATGTAAGTACAGTAGATTCTCGATTTACTGGGGTAATCATCAATCGGAAACAACATACAGAAGCCCCGTGGATTCTTTGGTGCTGACTGACAGCTGACGGCTTTGAAAAGTTACCAGACCAAATTATGTATGCCTACGCTGAGCCATATGATCTGAAAAATATGTGTTTAGCAGCTGTCACTTTGACAATAAAAATTTAGATATATACCTAAATTTTGACGGTCAGAAGTCAGCTGTGAGCTGTCAGTCAGCACCAAAGAAGTCACGGGGTTACTGTAGCACGGTGTTTCAAGGCATAGCTTTGCATAGCTTAGCTTTCTGTGTGACCCAGCACATTTAAATATATGGTATTCTATTTTTATTAAGAGTCAGCAAAGTACATCTTATCTTAGCTTTCTGTGTGAACCAGCCTTAACTCGCGCCGGTGGGTATGCGGGCTACATGTGAGGTCTTATCCACAGACTAATGAGATGAAAGGTGATTTTTTCCTTGTTCACCGCGGCTTACTACCCGTCCAGTTTATCAACATGACACATATAGTGAAGGTGACTTTTCTACAAAATGTAAACATATCTACCCACTTCGGTGGTTGAATAGTATTAGTAATAGTCTATTCTTATCTTAAAATGACGGGGAGGTTGGGGTTCTAATCCCGGTTGGATATACTGCAATTTTCCCAAATGGTTTTCCACCCCTCCGCAAATGTGGGTACACTTCCTCTAAACTTAACCTTAATCATCCCTAACACATTAGTGTAGTTAGTACATATGCTTAGAGTCCAAACAGGTAGTAAGACGCGGTGATGAAAAAACACGCATTTGCGTGGAGAGAGAGTGAAAAACCAATGTGTTGCTCTTACAACAGATTGTATTGCCTATTACGGATGTATCGGGGGTAGAATTCCAGTCTGATGAATTTAGGGTGTTTTTGTTTTTACTAAATGGTTTTCCACTTTACCCCCACGCAAGTGTGGGTACATTTCTTATAAATTCTACTTTCCTCCTTGAGTATAAAATATGAATGAGGCCCGAACGGGTATTAAGACGTGGTGAACAAAAAACCCACACGATTCCAACCCCTCCCACGAGGAAGTATAGCTTTGAAAGCTAATCTCTCCCACCAGTCCAACAGATCACCGAACAAGAGGTCAAACGTATCTGTGTTCCTAAACTTTGAACTCTTTTCAACATGCTTCCTGCACTTTGCAACATAGCATTCTTATTTATTTGGGGCGCACAAGGTCGAGCCACTCAAGAGCAATGTTTCCTTAACTCTCGTGAGTCGTATACTCCTTTTGGGGCCATGACCTCAGAAGACTGCCTGGTGACCGTTGGGGTAATTCCTCTTTAGGGAAACATACCCAAGTTACCAGCCGGTAATCGAACCCGGGGCCCCTAGGTTCGTGGCCAGGTGCACTGACCACTACACCACGGGGCCAGTTAGGATGTAAGGTGATACGTGGCTATTGAGATAGTCATGTCGGCCCGCCCGAGATTCGAGCTCAAAGGCCGAATCTATGAAGCTCATTCGAATGACAACAGTTCACCCCTTAGCTTTAAATCATTATTCAGGGTGGACACTGTTGTCATTCGAATGTCCTTAATATAGTCTCGTCCTCATCATGTCTTTCGGATGTGGTTGGCCGTTGGCCAAAGTAGATCGCCTTGACGCTCTTGACAATAGGATAGGTGACATTGAATGGTCACGTGGCCCAACTTGAGAAATATTTATCCTTGTTTCTGACTTGAATTGATAAGATATAAAAATAAGACTATTAAACAGACAATTATCGGTCTATAGAAAGGTAATCTTGTACTTCGACTGCTTTCAATTTTTAATAACGACTAAAATGTGCAATCTTAACTGTTGTTGCATTCTTGTCTGGAGATAATAGTGTTCCAAAATATAGGATGAATTATTATAGTTTCTAAGTCAGTGGCGGCTCGTAGCTAAAATTAGTGGGGGTGCTGCTAACACGAGAAGCAAAACAGTGCATTTTTTACTTCACAGCCGCAAAGCCAATTTTTCCGTTGGTACCATTCAGAATTAAAGCTACGAATATATTTCTTGTTGTTGCTTTTGCCTGGCTGAGATATTAGAATATCAGGTGTTGAACGACCTCTTTTCTTAACTGTAATTTTATCATGGAGAGATAGCTGTGAAAACTTAAGCTTATGAAGTTCACTTACAGTCACAGAACTTATTTCTTGGGGATACAAGGCCATGGTTAAAGTTTTCTGTTAAATAAAAGAACCGAAAAAGAATGAATCAAATAGAATAGCTGGGAGCAGAATAATAATCTAACTCTACACTCTTCTACACTTTATCACATTCAAGAATATAGCACACGGTTTTTAAGCGCAACACACGCTGAGTAAAAAAAACTTCCTTCCACCATCACGCCAGAGCCGGCACTGCGAGAGCAACAGTGCCCTTTCTACCTGGGAGTCCCACCTTTCTCTCCACCCTATGTACGAATGCGCACAACAGTCAAACACCACGTCGCTGGCACTGTGAAGTGCACAGTTCCATACAAATATTTTTGTATATTTTTCATAAACTGGGGGATGGCAACTTAAGTACTGACATTAAGCTTAAGGAATATATATTGTATTACAAAAATAAAGAAATAATTAAAGAAAAAAGGACTCATTATATTAACTGTCATCGATAATATGAAGTGGAAATAGGGGGTGCTGCAGTTCCGTAGTGCCTATACACGAGACGCCACTGTTCTAAGTAGGATTATATTCCCCACAGGACCGAAAACTGTTTCATTGGTGAAACTGGGGCTTCCCTTTGCACAGTGATGAAATGACAGCCGGGGGACTAGTTTCTGTAACTCTTCTAGAGTCAATTTGGTTTGTAAGTCGTGTGCTGATACAATCAGTCGGTTCAGAAAGTGAACGTTAAATATCCTAATTAAATCAAATTAAAGTGATGAGCTATTAGGTGTAATAAAAAAAAATCTAAAGGAGATTTTCTTAACTGATAGAATGCCCATTTGTTGAATAAAGACAGAACAAGGCTAAACTTGGTATTGCCAGTGGCTTTGTTTCAACTTTGTTTTAACCTTTGTTCAAATTATTTGGTGAAGTGATAACATTTTACCATCGGAAGTTATTTTTATGTCTACTCGGTTTATCCTGAAAGGTAGCGAGCCGGTCTTATCTTGTCATTACACTAAGACTATATCTTATAAGCTATAACGTATAGTGAAATAATGTAAGGTAACCTTTTTTGGAACACATTTTGAATTTTAGTAAGGAGAGATAAATATAATTTGTGAATCAATAAGTGAGTAATGAAAGGATATTAAAAATTAAAAAATCAAAAAGAATTGTACTGTATTACAAACTAAAAAAGTTGTGAGAATGTACAAGAAACATTATTTCTAGATCATAAAGAACGATGGTAGAAAATTTTAACACAAGAGATTTGTAACAATAGAGTCTATTGAATAGACCAACATGTTAACATTGTCTATTGTTACAAAGGCTCTTATGTTAAATTTTTCGACTATCATAAATAATTTTTTATTATATAAAACTATCGTTTCATGTACATTTTCCGAACTTGTTTAGTATGTAATAAATCATTGTGATTTTTTAAATTTTTAATATATCTTCACATTTATTGGCTCACAAACAAGGTAAGCTTGCTACCTTACAGAGGGGGACGAAGCAGGGTACAGTGTGATTTTAGTAGGAAGAACCTTTTAGAATAGCAATTCTTAACCGGGAAAGTATTTTTGGGGGCCCTCTAAAAAGTAATTTAAAATGTTTTTGGCTTATTAATGTAGTCGATTTATCTTAAATGTACCGTTTTGGAAGAAAGAATTCGATGATCGTAAGCATGTAAGTACAGTAGATTCTCGATTTACTGGGGTAATGAAGGAGGGGGGAAGCACGGATAACAGAAATCACGGATAGTACAAATAAGCCCCATCTGTTTACCATCGCCATTCAAAATTTGCTGCCATTTGTTTCTACTTATTTACATGAAATGGGATTTTCCACAATGGTAAATATTAAAACGAAGCAGCGAAATCGACTCCCATATGTGAATAGCATTTAGTAATTCAATCAAAACAAGAATATACAAATTAGTGGAAAGTGTTCAACAACAGAAGTCCCATTAAATACATTTAGTAATACAATCGAAACAAGAATATACAAATTAGTGGAAAGTGTTCAACAACAGAAGTCCCATTAAATACATTTAGTAATACAATCGAAACAAGAATATACAAATTAGTGGAAAGTGTTCATCAACAGAAGTCCAATTAAATATATTTAGGGGGCCGCGAGTAATAAAAGGTTAAAAACCACTGTTTTAGAGGATGATAAAGCTCACCAATTCCATTTAGGCCTACAGTATTTCGTCAAATAAAGTAATCTTGTCTTAAATACAAAATGGTCAAATTGACTACTCAAACGAGTTTGTAATATAATTGGTAAAAAATTCCAATATTAGAAAAATCAAAACACAACAAAAAAAAGCTAGTGATATTTTGAAACGTTTTCCATGTTTTTTTTAGCACTGCTCTTACTACCCGTTCTGATTATACGCTTATGTACTAATTAAGCTAGGGCTATTAGGGCTTAGCAAGGTTATATTTATAAGAATTGTACCCATATTTGCGTGGAGGGAGAGTGAAACACATTTAGGAAAAAAAAAACACTTCAATACACTCGACTGAGATTCGAACCTTGATCTTCCCGTCATCGGCAGTCTAGTTTACTGCGAGAATGGCGCGTTAAACCGTGTAGCCACCGAAATGGGTTATTACATGTTACTCCTATTTTGCAATATTTTATTTTGAAATTTGTATCCAATAAAATTTTAATAAAATCGGGTTGTCCCAATTATAGCTATGGCTACCCTAACCGTTAGTAATATAACCACGAATCTAGAGATATGTTTATTGTCTACATAAAATAAATATTCGGAAATGTTTTAACTAGTTTTTTAACGTCACGTGTAAACCTTGGTTCTTGTAAGGTTTACCCGAGGTTGACCTTAGACAGACAATTCTTGGCATTGTGAAATACTGTAATTAACCACTTGTGCTAACTGCAAGCTGGTACCGATTGCAAAACCTGGTTGGCCTTCATGTAACGCATATAGCATTGGCAAAGAAGAACTTGGGTAGCTCACCTTGCCAAGCTTTGATCGAACAAGTGTATACTCACATTTTGTAGCTCAACTTCATTTAAAACATGTGCAATGTGTAACTGGATGTGAACCAGCCCTGTCGTGTAGTGGTCAATGCACCTGGCTAAGGATCTAGAGGTCCTGGGCTAGATTCCCTGCTGGTACCTTGGGTATTTTTTTCCCGAAAGGGGAATTACCCCAATGGTCACCAGGGGTTGGTTAGTTAGGTTTAAGTGTTTCCACTGGTTCCAAACCCTCATACTCACTATCACCCTCATCTCATCGGGACATGGAGAGAGCCTCCACGGAAAGGATGTGCGATTGGTAAATTCTGGTGTGCCCTGGGCAACGAACGGTACATGTTTTGATATAAAAAACTGAACAATTACTACCCTCATATCATCGGGACATTGCGATTAGTACATTCTGGTGTGCCCTGGGCAACGAACGGTACATGTTTTGATATAAGAAACTGAACAATTACTACCCTCATCTCGCATTCGCTACAATCTCACGTTAATGATGGCATTTTTTTTAAAAGTAATTTTTGTTTTAGTATTTAATAATAAATATGCATTGTTTAGTGACTCTTAACATAAGAAATTGTTTTATAAGTATTTAGTAAAAATATATTTTATTTGCTTTCACATAAATGTAGCAGTCTTACTTTGACATATTACGTACGCTAGGGCTGAACCACAGTAGAACCAAAAAAGCTTCACCTTCAAGTTTAAATGAATTGCACATGAACGTAGTAAATTAATATCTATTATCAGATGTTTCTAACAAAAATGTTTAATTAAGATTTGGGGAGTTTTTATAAATTTTTCCACCAGTTTTTGGGGGAACTTTTAATTCAAAACTTTACAGACCCACCGATTTAAATCGACGCTTTCTACCTGGACTAGTAGGTATGTGGACAAAACCTTCAGTTTAGTCTAGTCTTGTCTGGGAGGTCGGACCTCGTATTCCGACCGGTGTACTGAGCTGTTCATTTCCTATACAGTTTCCCCCCTCTCCCCATTCACCCAAATGTGGGTACATTTAACCTAAGTTCTACCTTGTTCATCCTACTCCAGCTGTGTAAATCGCGGATAGCCTGGAATAAGAGTGAAGGCTGGTGTAAGGGAAGAATTGAAATCAAGTTGAAACCACACACACACACACACACACACACAAACGCACACACATGATGGACACTTGTAAATATGTCGTTAACAATAATCTGGCAACTTTTATAGGGTAGCTTAGATATTGCTAATCAGAGGTTGCGTTTAGGTTAAAAAGTGACAAAACCTGTAACAGTACAAGAGTTTGGTGTTTACTGAAATGCACAAAATAATATTATCTAAGACCCATAAACATGTTTTAAAAATTGAAATTTCTCACTTTAAAAAATCCAAAAATCCACACATTTCCATTGGATGATTATTAAAACTTAAGTGCCCAGGAAACTTGATTTAGGAGCGCAGAATGGGATATCTTTTGTGAATCGAGTGATGTATTTTACTATGGGTGGGGGAAACGGGTAGGGGGGGGGGATGTCACAACACTTTGTACTAACATTTGTAATTTCCTTCTCCTTTGTTTGTTCTCCTACTGCCGGACAGATCCTCCCGGTAACGTTATAAACCCACTTGGTTTCTGACAGTCATGACTTAAAGAATTTTGTTAGTATGATATACAACCGGAAGAGCTAAGATCTAGTCTTCCGGTTCATTCAGAAGTGCACTCTTTAACCTCCGTGAGGTGAGCTCCGAATCACTCGCACCCCACCTACTATAACACCACGCCAGTACAAGGAAACATCAACCGTACCGGGACTCGAACCAACAAACTCTTCAGAAATGTTTCGGTCCAGCGCCTTAGCGATCTCTCCCACGGCATCTGGAGGTGAAAGCATAAATACTCATTTTCAGGTTAGATAACTAGAAAATAAAGTAATTATAATTGACAGCCAGCACTTAGCGGTTAATATTAAGTGTAGTAACTGTATTTAACAGCTTCTTGAAAGCGGATTAGTAGAGTCAATACACTTTTTAGTATTTTTAAACCTGAAACTGGGTTGAAAAATAAACTGACATTCTCTATGTGAGGAGATAATATATTGGAAATTATTCTCTATGTGTAATGCCACCATATACACGGTTTATATTTTACTACTGAATTCAGTACCGGTACTGACAATTGTAATGGTGACTTGTGCATAATTCGGTAGTAGTATAGACCTCGGGACCACCGTTAGGGGCTGATTTAATAAAAATAGCAATCATTAATTTCAATAAAAGTTTCTCTCTTCATTTAAGCGTGGAAAGTCCGACATCTTTGTTCAGTAAGCACGTATGCAAACTGAGTTAAGAGCCTTCGGTTTGAATCCCAGTATCGCCGAAAAAAGTGTAATTGATTAAATGTAGGCTTCCCCTTTAACGATGATGCATTAATAACGTCGCCAACTTGGATATTTCGAAGCTATTATGCTAAGTGGGTTACATCTTAACGTGACGCACCTAAGCAGTCTAAGCACTATCATACCTAGACACCAATGTACGAAATATAATCTCGGTCGGATGTGCTGAGATTGGTTTTTCCAAAATGGTTTTCTACGCAAATGCGGTTACATTTCCTATAAAATATAGTCTTCCTCATCCCTAAAACCATTGACGCGATTAGTACTTAAAGCGTATAACCCGAACGGTTAGTAAGACGTGGTGCTAAATAATAATAATAATAATAATAATAATAATAATAATAATAATAAGGAAAGCAAGCTATGCCACGAAAAAAATGTGCAGTTGTTTTGTAATCATGTTTTTTTCCAAATTACTTACTGTCCATTTGGGAACAAGACAGCTATCGATCAGAAATGTGGACAAATTTGGGACTTATGGCTGATGAAAACTATATTTGTTCTTTTAATTTTTAATACAGTTGTGTGACTTTATTTTTAACTACCCTCCCCCTCTCCCTTGATACTTATATTTTCACTTTACGGACAAGAAGGAACTTAATAGAAACTTAAAATTTAAGATTATTATTGCTTATTTCAACATGCGTATTACATTTAATTTTGCGGGTAGTAGTGAAAGGGGTGGTGGGGGTGGTATCAAGCATCCAATACTCAAAAATAAACAGAGTTAGGATAAAAAATTGTTTGGAGGCCCTCACTGTCCGAAACGAATTATTCCAGGCAGGCCGTGTTGCTATCTTCTTTCTTGCGGGCTGTCTATTCTGTCGTCACGTGACCTCGGCCCTGACCTAGCCCGAGCTGGTGACCTTCAGTTAGCCAACGCCGGTATTAATTCAGGTGTGCTCTTGGGTACGGCAGTCGTGGGAGCGTCACGCCAAATACGTCACGCGCGACAAATTAGTTAGGTGGGGTCCGTGACTTTCAGGGGTTAGGTACGTGAAACTAATTTGATTATATGTTAGTTTTATAAAAATATAGTGTTTTATAAACTTTTTAAAAAAATTCGAATTCCTCAGTGCCTATGTATTGGCTATTAATGGCTTGCAGATAATCAATTAAAAATTAACATGGTAAGAAGTGTACCCTTCTTTTACCCTATAAGGTAGCAGGCTTACCTTGCATTATTCCACTATGGTAAAAACTATAGCCTATCAGATGGGGTCAATGTGTTATAGCTACTACGAAATAAACGATCATATAATTGTTTTGGGAACAGTTAATGTAACAAAAATTAAATTCCTTTCAGAAAACAGTTTGAGAATGTAACGTTTAGTGTACATATCGAAACAATACGGTGTTTTTTTAGAAAAAAATATTTTTTTTTTTCCATGAAATAAATCAACTACCACAACTTCTCTCGAACTAATTTTTCAAAACAAATATATTTTGTTTTACTTTTGATTAAAAGACGTGGTAATCACTGTTCAATATTATAATGGTATATAATTATGTCGCTTCTGAGGTTGCGTTTGAACCCAAACATCGCTTTAAAAAAAAAGACCTGAGCTGATATCAAATTACGGCACAATTTTTTTTAAGCACCGTGTCTTATTACCTGTTCGGATCATATGCATATGTACTAATCACGTTAGTGAGTTAGAGATTATATATGTTGAATTTAGAGGAAGTGTACCCTCATTTGCAAGGGGAAGAGTTGTAAATTATTGCGAGATTGGCGTCTTAGATAATGCAGCCACCGAAGCGGGTCACAAGTTTTTTTGATAGTTGCTTATTTTGCCAATAGCTGGCATGGTTGGTCGTTCACATGGTAACATTGCTCATTTGCTCATGTGAATAGGACCCACTATCTAATTAGTAAAAATATCAAAAAGATAGAACTAGGTGTGTATTACTAGATAGGGGTAGTCCTAGGTGGTTTAGTTTGTAAGCCATGCAATGATTATAGCCTCTGCGTCTAGAAAATGCATTTTAAAATATAATCATTGGAACACCCAGGGCGGGGCTGACATTAGTGCCAGATGGATGAAGGGGGTTGGATTTACCCTCCACCTCTCCCCGATAATCTATTTGAATTTTGTTCAAATATATGCAACAAATTAAAAACAAGAATAAATGCTTTATTTTACAAGAATGTCCTTTGCTAAACAAACATGAATTACAATGCCATCCGCCGGCTGAGGAGTTTTTTTTTAACTCGTCCAAAGTCCGTATCCACAGCCAGCCATAGTTGGATAATTGAAATCATGAGGTGGAGTAGCAGGACATCAAGCCTACCACTCATTACCATTGGAATATCCATTGAAGCTGTTTCTAGGAAAATATTAGGTACTTCGGTAAGCACGCCTCTGTAAATAATCCAATAATAAAACAAGAGCTCGGCCGATTTTTTATTTATTTATTTTTAGAGAAGAAGGGGGGAGCGGAAGATCCTAATTGTGGTGACTCTTAGTAAGGTACTCTTAAAAGGAGGGAGCAATGGTTTTTTTAAATTGCATCCCTCTTGAATTTAGTTAAAGTATTTAGAACAATATATAATTGGGCTAACAGGTGCTATTTTACGTTTCCAAGACATTTTCACCCGCTTCGGTAGCCGCGTGGTCTAACACGCTACTCTCACAGTAAACTAGACAGACAAAAACGGGAAGGTCGAGGTTCGAATCTTTATCGGGTGTATTGAAGTTTTTTCCCTAAATGGTTTTCCTCCCTTCCTCCACGCAAATTCCGGTATATTTCCTGTTAATCTAACCTTCTTCTTAGTTAAATTTATTAGAATAATTAGTGCATAAGCGTATAACACGAACGATTAGTAAGACGCGGTGCAAAAAATGTTTATATATTTTCCCTCGGGAGATGTTTGAAACCCCTTGCCCGGGGTAACCACGTAATACAATGTGCAATACCCTTGGGTAATGCCGGGTACTTCTGCTAGTTTGATATATTATGATCAAAAAAAGATTTTTAGCTTTAAAAAACTGCGAAAATAATAATTTTACCTTGCGTTTTCTTCTAGCTCAACTTAATTGTTATATTATAGTTGTCTAAGCCCGCGTCGGTGGTCGAACGGTCTGAGGCGTCACTCTTGCAATAAACTGGACTGCCGATGATTGGGGAGGTTGAGGTTCGAATCCCAGTCGGGTGTATTGAGATGGATTTTTCTTAAAAAGTTATCCACTCTCTCACGCAAATTTGGGTACACTTCCTCAAAATTCAACCTTCTCATCCCTACTCCATTGGCGTAGCTAGTATATATGCGTACTATCCGAATGGGTGGTAAGACGCGGTACTAAAAAATTTGTCCAAAAACAAGACTCATTTGATAGTCCACGCACTCTTGACGTCCTGTATCCTATCTAAGGTACGTTGACCGGAAGTGAAGCCGACCGGAAGTGAAGCTGACAGATTGGACGTTGTCTGACATGTGTCCTTAAAAGCTTAACTTCAAGATCTAGGATCGTCAACCTCAGCATCTGAAGAGGCCATCGTGAACAACGTCAAGATGATAGATCCAGAGTTTGGTTTTGGATAGAATCGTTATTCGCTTATCAATACACAATCCGACAGCAATATGAGCCTTAGAACTCGTGAATCAATAGAACGGGTATGGTTTAAGGCGTCACATTCACAATAGACTAGACTTCTGATGAAAGGGAGATCGGGGTTCGAATCCCGCTTGGGTGTACCGAGGGTGATTTTTTTTCCAATTTTTTTTTTTTCCACTTTCCCTTAACGCAAATCTGGACACACTTTAAATTAAATTCAACCTGCTTCATCCCTAAGCGCATTAGCTTAATTCGTTATGTGTATAACCTGAACCGGTAGTTAGAGGCGAGTCTAAAATTGGGATGGTTGGGAGGGGGGAGAGGTAAAACACCCGAGTTTGTGTTTATTATAACATTAGCCAGAACAGACCAAGTTAACGCGAGGGAAACCATGGTTGTTATGTACCTGGAAATCAAAGTGTATTAAAATCAACAAAAACAAGCGGAATTTAGCAACAACAACAACAAAACAATGAAAATACATATTTGTACATTTGAAACAATCGAGGTTGGGTGTGAAGGAATGCAAGTTATCAAGGACTTGTCAATAAATGTTTTCAAACAAGTGATCGTCTTGGTGCTGGCGCAGAATATGACGATACATGATCGTGAGCGCTACCAACAAGGAAGTGAGACTGATGTGGACGGCGGGTAACGGACATACAGGAGGCCGTGCCAATTCTTGCCGACCTAGTCCACACGTCTAGTTACACACCTGGCACTTCAAGGTCAAGGTAAGGCGGTGGACCGGGCGAGGTCTAGCCTCGGCGGTCACTCACCTATACACGCCATTTCATCTACTCGGGTACACTTTCAGCAAATAACCCGTCTTTATCTTACAGAAAAGGCAATTGTATGAATAAAAAAAAACTTCATTTTGCTAACCTACTTATTTTATCTGCACACGACTTACAAACTGACTTCATTCTAGAACAAACGTAACATTCGAGCTTGCGGCCTTCCATTATTTACTCTGAAAGTTAAAGGCGTAATAGGCTCATTTTTCTTGAGTGNGGTGGGGGGGGGGGGGGGCGCAATAAAAAAGTCAACGTAGCATGATGTCGATATCACTTTTATATTTATTTTTATAAGTGTCGAGGAAATATAGGGGGAGGGCGTGTGTGTATTCCTCAAGTACAATCTTACATTAAAAAAGGAAAAAAAAATTAATACTTGCCTCCTTTTCTCAGACCCACTAATTCGATGTAGACAGACACCTAGTGTTTACAAAGAAGAGTTTTAAAGAATGCGTACTGTAGGTGAATATTAAACTAGTTAATTAGTATTTGAGTCTTGACATAAAATAGTAACATTTAGGAAGCTCCCGCCCGCCCCCATACTTTATTGAATTTTCCAAACGGAAATTTAGACCCACTCCCCTTATGAGGGATCCAGGCCCCCATACTTTCTGCCCCAATTTCATTAATGTTTTGGGCATGCACATACATCGAGCTTTAGTAAGAGGAGCGCTATCGACTAAGTTATAAATTGAATAAAACTAACATGGAATAAAATTGTTGATCACGTGACAAAAAACGTAACACCAATTCGGTGGGCCCTTACGTTTCTGATAATTTTGCCAAGCCTAGTCTGTGTAAAAAAAAGGGCTAAATAAAATTGTGTGCCAGCTAAAAACTGAAAGTTACGGTCAAGAGCGAATCCTGGGCCTGTTATCTGAGTGACGACTGGTTTTCATAAAGTTCCTTCAATTATAAATTTAATAACTTTTACAAATCAAGATTTTAATATACAATATCCCAGCACAGATTTATCTGATTACCTAACCCTTCCTTCACCTCTGACAAGACATCTTGTGAATGTGGGGAATGCCAGGCCTCCATGGTTCGGATTCCACGTTAAACTGTAGGTCCTCCATTTCATCTCACAATCACCCTACCATTACACATCAGCGTAAGTGCGTACAACCCGAACGATTAGTAAGACGCGGTGCTAATAATAATGTTTCTACTAGAACGATATTTGCTTTCTTTTGACAAAAAAAAGATTTGTTATAAAAACTGCAAAAACAACACACACCCTTTCTCGCGTCTCCTAGAAACTTACTCCCACCTTAAAAACAATGTATTCTGTTGTAGGTTTTCCGAATTGTGGTAATTTTCGCGTGTAGCTCAGACAGACCAGAAAAGAGGCCTCTCCAATAGGATGACCGGATGTAACGCGAGTTTGGGGGGAGTGTACCAACTTTCTCGCTCTAGTAATGTATCTCAAGATGGCGATTGGATAGTTGTTGACCACCTAACAACCGAGGTCCTGTTCACTACATCCGCTAACACATCAATAATTGACAGCTTTCAGCACTCGAGAGACGCTCACCAAAGATAAAATGTACCTCTACCTATCACTCACTACTCCATCAGATTCCTATCTAACTACAATCAATAATTTGAGGCTTCCAGTGCGGAAAGGCCATTGTTATTCTACTTCACAAAACGCTATAGCTAATAAATAATAACGGTTGTAACGGATACCACAGTAAAGGACCGGCTACACGAGTCCGCACCGCACCAGTGGCAGATCCGGGGTGGGGGGGACCCCCCGCCTCCCCCAGCATATAAAATAATCAAACATTTTGAAACCAATACCTTTGTATTGTAAAGAATTATCTAATCAGTGATTCCCTCAACTTATATATTATATGTTGCAAGTGGCTTAAAACTAATACTGTCTAGTAATTAGAGTAAAGTTTATTACGATAAACGATAATTTAAATTAAAATACATACGTTTTCTATTAATTGTGAGGCCCATAGTACATATTTATTAATTTTATTGTAGCAGTGGCTTTTTGTTTTCTGTCTTTTTGTATTAAAACGACAAATTTGTTAGTCAAAATTGTGTTTTTTTCTTAAGAATCTTTTTATTATTATAATTATTAGTTAAAACTATGTTTATAAACTTAGCAATATTATTATCACTAAACTTATATATTATTATTATTAGCACCTCGTCTTAATACCCGTTTGGGTTATACGCACTTACGCTAATGTGTAATGGTAGGGTGATTGTGAGATGAAATGGAGGACCTACAGTTTAACGTGGAATCCGAACCACGGTGGAGGCCTGGCATTCCACACATTTACAAGTTGTGATTAATACACGTCTTGTCAGAGGTGAAGGAAGGGTTTGGCAATCAGATAAGTCTGTGCCGGGACCAAGGATTGAACCCCGGCCGCCAGCACAGAAGTCTGACACCTTACCCCTAGACCACCAGGTCACCCCAGTAGAGACATAAGAGTTTTAACTTTTTTTTCACCTCATGGTGACCTCAACAGTTTTTGAATGTCCGTCGAGGATGTCCTGGAATTTAATGACTTTTTCTCTTAATTTAAAAAAAAGTTTTTTATATAATGTAAATAATCTCCTGACAGGTCTCTGAGGGCATCAAAATATTTGATTAGATTCCGGATCAGACACCCCTTGCTTTCGCCCATTAAAAAGTCCCTTATTTTAGGAAAGTTGGTTAAATGGTCTAAACCCTAAGGCGCATAAGACTTGAGATACTATGTCTGTGGAGGAAGGTTGCGTCTCATCTCGAATCCCGGTCGGGTGTGCGGATTTTTCTTTTTTCCTATAATACGGTGTCCCATTCTCACTCCACACAAGTGCGGGTATATTTTCTCTAAAATCTACCTTTCTCAACCTTACCCCAATAATGTAATTAAGATTGTGCCTAACCCGGTCGGATAAAAAAAAATCGCCTCAAACGTAGACTAGCAAAACAATCCAAATTTCGTAGGAATAGCCTTATTTGAAAGCTAGAGAAGCTTCTAGATACTTTTAAGCATTCATACGCCAAATTATGTGGTTTACTGTCACTTTTGATATATCTTTATCAACCTATGAAATAACACTAAAATGATCTATTAAATCATGCTTCATTGGCCGCAAGATTTAAGGCGTCACACTCACAATAGACTAGACTGCCGATGACAGAAATCAGGGGTTTGAATCCTGGTCGATTGTATTAAGGGTGGTTTTTCAAATATTGATTTATAATCTTCCACGCAAATGCTGGCACACTTCCTCTAAATTCATTATCGTAATTAATACATATGCGTATAACCTTAACAGGTATTTAGATACGCTGCTAACAAATTTTTAGTTTGTATCACTATTGACTACAAAAAAAAGCCATTTTCTAAAAGTCTCTTCCTAGCAAAATCTTACTTTCTCTCGATAATTAATTAATGAGCTGCTCGCAGCAAGTGCGTTGCATTACCGTTCGTTCAGCCGGTCTGCTGACAAGTTTCGTTGACCCCTCCGAAGCGGTATGCAACTCAGGTGGTGCATACTTCCTAAGTACTTTGCACGAATACTTCCACTAGAATGCATCGCTATCATTCGGATTGCATCCACGCAACGCAGTTTGTTAAAGAACCTTTTCACTAGACTCTTCTTCTAAAACAGCGATGCACAGATTCGTTTATCACTGCATCTTAATTACCTCCTCAGCTTATACGCATACATGAAGATTACCAGTGGCTTAGGGATGAGGAAGGAGGTATTTTAGAAGTGATTTACCCGCATTTGCGTGAAAAGGGAAACTTTCAGGGGGAAAAAACGCCCTCATTTCACCCAACCAGGATTCGAACCCTGATCTCCCCTATCTTATGCAGGCTATTCTAACACAAGAGTTACGCCTTAAACCGTTCGGCCACTGATGAAGGTGATTCTCGATTAGAGGGCGGAGAAAATTGGCGAGTTTATAAAGTCTACAAGTAATTCATCAAAATAATTTACCGAGTGAAGTGAGGTTCTGTTTTAACTTGATAATTTGGCATTTCGTCTTGTCTGTTCGGATTTTTGTTCCCGCAATATCTACCGAATTCGTGGACCAATTTTAATTATTAAGAATCTATGTATAAAATGGTACCACTGTCTTCAATAGCCCACTTCACTTCTGTGATGATGAAATTACTGTAATGATAGATTAAATAACTAAGTTTGATCAAATTTGGCAGATAAATTCTTTGAAACTAGGCCGAACCATGTATGCACATAGTTTTTCAATCTGGCTATTCGTTTAAAATTGGTGGCTGGTAAAAAATTATTTTCCATTTAATAGCTGACCTCGCGTGATTTTATTTTAACATTCTAGGTAATTGAGTAACTAAGGGATGTTTTAGTTTTTTTACATATATTACAAGACTGTAATCATAAATCGTCTACTGAGGCGGCTTTTTTTTATAAATGGTTTCCTATTCGCCTTTAAAATGCAGTTAGATTACCTATATAATGCTTTCTTCATCATCTCTACCACATTAGAGTAACTATAATATATGCGTATAACCAGAACAGATAGTAAGACGCGGCAATAAAAATTAAAAATCAGCATTCTGGTAGGAAGGATACTTTCTGATGTTTACGAAAGTTACTAAAACTTTTCATATGTATTCATTTACTTTCTTTGTCATGTTATCTGCAACAGTGACTTTTGATAGATATTAATTAAAATCTAAAAATCTATAAAATTACATTAGTAGATATTACTCAAAATCTATAAAATTACATTAGTAAAGTAAGATTATTATAACGTCGGCCGCAAATTAAAATATATATAGGCCTATATATTTTTTACAAATCCTTCTTTCGACCAGAATCCTACGATAGTTGATCCATCCTTAATAACCGGGTCGTTCCCAAAATCCGCGTATAAAGATGAAGTGCAGAGATATAAAAACTAAATCATTTCTATTTTTGTGAAAAATTGCCAACCCCTGTGAGTCAAGAATTTGAATCTACTCAAAAAATAACAAAACGGGATCCTGAAAGTGCCACTCCAAAAAGACCAGAAGAAAAAAAAAAGTCCAGAGAGATTGCGTTCTTAATCTCTCTCTCTCACACACACACACACATACACATATATATGTATATATATGTGTGTGTGTATGTGTGTGTTGACACACATATATATATATGTGTATGTGTGTGTGTGTGTGAGAGAGAGAGAGAGAGAGATTAAGAACGCAATCTCTCTGGACTTTTTTTTTCTTCTGGTCTTTTTGGAGTGGCACTTTCAGGATCCCGTTTTGTTATTTTTTGAGTAGATTCAAATTCTTGACTCACAGGGGTTGGCAATTTATATATATATAAATCTTCTCTTAGTTTATGACAAATAATTACGGATGTTGAATACGACTCTCGACTGTTATCATTTCTTGGTATATGTGACTTCTCCCCCCCTCCCCCCCCCACATTGCCTTCCAGAGTTTTGGCTATGAAGTGATGCTGACTGTGTCGCTCTTATCTTTGAGATAGATAGCGCGAAACGCCACAGCACATACACGCAGCTGTGCGCGCGCACACTCTACTCAGCAGATCAAATAAACATGACATAACCATATCAGATATTTTCATTTCATTATGCTCACTTGACAAAACGTGAGAAAGCTGTGTGTTGTCTTCGCTTCGTCTTCTTTATCCTCCCTCCCTCCCCCTTTATAAAAATATTTACGTTATAAATATATCAAGTATCTCATTAACTGACAGCGGAAGTGCTCTGTCTTCTTTCAGCGTATATTCATACGTAGAGTCATGTTATCCGCAGTCGTTATTTTTGAGAGATATTATTAACCAACAAATAAATATAAATAAAATAGTAGCACATCATCAATTTTGGCCCCCCAAAATATATTTGTATTTCCTATGAAGATTCTATAATAGGTCTAATCAAATTTTTAAAATGGTGCCTTATGCGTAGTCCTTTTCACTGTAATTTTGGCCTTTTCTGACATTTGGAACGACACTTCCTGTGACGTCATGGCAGGTCGAGATAGGATTCGCCGTGGTGTTGAATTTTTGTTTTACTCAGCGAGACCCGCCTCGGTGGCGTAGTTGGCTAACGCGCTTGTCGTGTTGAGCTCGATTGCTGAGGACGGGGAGATCGAGGTTCGAATCTTGGTCGGGTGAACTGGGGGTGGTTTTCCACTCTCCCTCCACACAAATGCGGGTTCACTTCCTCTAATTCAACCCTCTTAATTCCTAATCCATTAGCGTAATTAGTACTTAAAGCGTATAACTCGAACGGATAGTAAGACGTGGTGCTAAATAATAATAATAATAAATACTCTGCGAGTTTTTTTTTAATAATTCTAAAAAAAAATTCCAACTGTATCCCAAGTAGTCAACGTCATCCTTGTCCATTTGCTTTGCAAATACATTTGATCCCATTGGTGAGTGATGAGTGACGTCACTTGTCAACGTGACAGTATATATTTCCGAGGCGAATGAATAAATATGTTGATTATTTAGTAGGTTTTTTACTATTGCGAAATTTATCATGAAATGACTTTACTTCATGCTGAGAACGTTTAGTTTCATCTCGTACACTATTTCGAATACCGGTCGAGACTAGTGATATGAGATGGCCAATTTTCCAACTATATAAATAGAGCGAATTCAATTTAGTTGGCACCACTTTTTTTTTCATCAGTCACGACTGATTTAAATTTAAATGATCAACCAAAATATGTGGAGTTTTTGTATTTTTCAGAGTATAAAATGTAAATTTTTAAGTTGTGTTTACAAGTATATAGTGTACAGGATCGTAGAAAATAGTTATGTGTTCATTCTCGTAAACACCAACCTATATACTTAGGTTTTGTCAATATTTAACCTAAGCGCAACATCTGAGTGGCAATATCTTGGCTACTAAGGCCATCCCTTTGGCTTCCCCTCCCCTCATTGGTATAGTTTTTTTTTAAATATATTAAAACACCAATAAGCATAATGGTATCTTCCTTTTTCGATACTAGGGGCCTATCCAAGGGCGTAGAAGGGGAGAGGGTGGTTTGAGGAGGTCTAGGTGCCCCTGGTACTTGATTAACCCCCTCATTGGGGTCATACTAACTAACGTATAACAACTTTTATTGGTTAAAGGTAGGCCAATAGTAAAATTTTCTAGTAGAACCTTCTCTCTCCCCCGCCCCCCGTCGCAGAACAACTAGCCTTTTACGTCAATAAAATAATCAAAAACTTGTAGTTCAATTATATAAACCAGAGGTTATCAACTTGGGGTCTACGAAGAGTCCAATGGAGGCTCGCCAAACGAATCCAGTTTTATTTTTAATTTGTATTTTCAACTCATAAGAAAATCGCAATCGTAATTTGCGGTTGATTTTCATTACTTTCAGACTGAATATAGTTTTTTTTTTTTGTTGACATAGTTTACGTAGATTAATATCAATGGGTGTTAAATTTCACCTCGTATGGCTGGGGAAGTTAAGGGGGAGGTGGGAAATTATCATTGGCTTCAGGCGGTCCGCAATATGGGAAAACTGGTGTAAGCTTTTACCGGAAATTTTTTTTTTTTGTCTTTTCAGTATTCAAGAAGTCGTCAGGCGCCGGTTGCGCGCGCATTACTAAAACCACTTTGTTTCTCAAGGATACATGGTGAATAAATCTTGGTTGTATATATTTGTGTCCTCCATTCCATTGTGTTGACATTCCGAGGCGGTCAAGTCCACTTTAAACTACTTGCTCTGTCTGCACAATGAATGGCGTGCCGTCTCGTGAGGTGGATTCGTTGCGACCTTCATAGAAAGTAAGGCCCGCCGCACATTGGACGCAGGGCAGGCGCAGTGTAGGGATAACTCTTTCACACCTCTTTCCCGCCTCTCTCTGGTTGTAGTAGACGCACAGTTTTCCTGTGTCCTCTGCGCCTCTGTCACGTAGTTTTTGTGTATTGTGATGGAACATCTTATTCAATTAGTTCAAGACCATCCAGTATTATATGAAACCTTAAACACACTGCTAGTTTTTCTTTACTTCCAATCGGTTCCTGAGCGTTACATTCTTTCCCTGTGATGTCATTTTCAATGAGATGATGAACTTCATCAAACTGAATTCTATCCAATCGGTATGCTTCCCTAAAATCATTGTCTGGAACTTCCGCTGATAACATGAACTCACCGTGGGTCTTTCTTTTTTTCATGTACTCACTTTTCCAAATAGTAT
>CABFOW010001164.1:115576-127829 GCA_902141385.1 Timema californicum | reverse complement strand
TATATATATAAACAAGTATTTTCTCTTTTCCAAGTAAATACGATGCCTGTATCAAAAGGAATTGATATATGCACTACATTACAGATATTAGATAACATTTCAAAACGGAGAATAGGTACTTTTAATTATGTTTAAAATATTGTTTCGGATTGGGTAAAGAGAAATTATTGAAAGTAATTACATAGTGTGAGAAAACTTAAGTCTACGTTATTTTGAAAGTAAAATATAGCATGTAATTAAAAAAACTTAACATATATAACAAAATAGCTATATTTTACAAGTGTTGTTAACACAAAAGTTAAACATATGATTTTTGAACTGTCATCCAGGTAAAAACCTATCATGAACAGACTCTTAGGTTATCTTAAAATTAATACACAATATAATTAATGCAAAGTATTATTTCCCCTCAAACAACTATAAGCGCCTATTTTTATTTTTTGCAACCAAACTAGCTATATAAAAGGCTAGCTCTAATGAAGAGGGTGGGGGGGGGACTAGGCTGGCAACACTGATTCGGTCTCTTCTCACTAATGATCTTCTATGGAGCAGGTTAATAGTCGGGTTGAGTACGCCTCAAGTGGGGTGCTACACCCTCCCTCACCTACGTAGCCCCGCACCCTTCTTATAACCCACTATATTTTGGTGTATATAATAGGCTCTAGATGTCACCTCTACCATTAAACACTCCACCGCACGCCACCACTGCGGAAAATTTTCCAGTTCAAAATTTCCAAGAAAAATGTTCATCTCTAGCTACAGTAGCCCCATGGCTTCTTTGGTGCTGACAGCTGATGGCTTTGAAAATTTACCAACCCAAATTATGTATCACTACGCCGAACCATATGATCTGCATAAACATATGTTTAGCAGCTGTCGCTTCTTAAAGTCAAAATTTAGGTATATACCTAAATGTTGACCGTCAGAAGTCAGCTGTGAACTGTCAGTCAGCACCAAAGAAGCCATGGGGCTACTGTTCACTAAATACAAGACGTTACTTACCTAAAATCGAATGGAATCAGCCATTTTCGCATATGCTTCTGACCCATTCCATTATGGCCTCGTTGGGTGTCTTGCATTTAGTGTAGCGCCGCCCTTGAGGAGTACTCAATCTATGAAACTGGATGGACGGGGGCATCCGATGCTAAAATTGTCGAGCTGTCGTATGCACTCCATTGTGTAAGAGAGAAATAAAATTTCGGGTGTTCTCTCTTACACACATTCATGGCAATGTGGCAGTATGACACTGTTCGCTCATTTGTATTAATATATTAGATACACCAATTTATGCGATCTTTAAATTAATAAGTGTGTTAATAAAAGGTTTGAACAACATAGCTAAGTTGGGAAATTTTGACTTGATTATATAAATAAGTTGATTTAGACTTGATTTAGACTAGTACATACCATGATATAGAAGGTCTTATTTCATCCCAGAATCGTATCGTATATTAGTATTTTGGTAGGAAAAGAGACCTTCCAGTAGGGACTTTGTACAACTGTTCTAGAAGGCCGTTTATCCTGCCAAAATACTAATATACAGTAGGATTTTGGTACGAAATAAGGCCTTCAGGAAAAAGCTTACCACCAAAATCAAGGTTTAGTTTTAAAGAATCGAAACAAAAACCATAAATTCTTAAATAGGTTTAAAACTAGTCCTACAATATTACAAAATGATTATATTTTTATCTTGAAGTTTTTTATATACAATTTTTTTTAAATAAATCATATACTACTTAGGTTATTAGGCTATTTTGCCTAGTCATGAAAATGGCATGTAGGAGTCTTCCTGCCAGGATGGAGATTAAAAAAGTCCGTGGAAGCATGTGTCTATCTACAATAGGAAACAAGAAAAAGATAATTTTAAAAAGAAAGGCAATATTTTCAAGGTGCTAATAGTTTAGCGAGTTTGACCCGCCTCGGTGGCGTAGTTGGCCAACGCGCTTGTCGTGTTGAGCTCGACTGCTGAGGACAGGGAGATCGAGGTTCGAATCTCGGTCGGGTGAACTGGGGGGGGTTTTTACTAAATGGTTTTCCACTCTCCCTCCACGCAAATGTGGGTTCACTTCCTCTAATTCAACCTTCCCAATTCCTAATCCATTAGAGTAATTAGTACTTAAAGCGTATAATCCGAACGGGTAGTAAGACGCGGTGCTAAATATTATTAGTATTATTTAGCGAGTTTGTAAATTTGTCAGTGGAACCGGGGAAGTGTTATCAGCAGGTAAATTAGAGGCCTCACAGGGGTAACTACTAATTTTCTTCCCTAGTGTCTTAAGTGTGCTTAGACCGCTTAGTTGCATCAAGTTAAGATGCAGCTCGATTCGCAAAATAGCTTCGAAATATCCAAGTTGATGACGTCGTTAAATGTTAAACTTATGAATTTGATCATCACCTTTAAATGTAAGTTATTTTATTATGAAACTTTTAACTTGTGATTATGACGGAATATTTCTTGGAGGTAGACGAGGAACTAGCTAATATCGATAAGATTATGCCATGATTGGTGACTTGCTTATCTCAAGTAAGTTAAAGCTAGAGGGAATTGTTTCATTTAAAACAGTGAAAGTTTCAACTTGGGTGTGGTAGAAATTAACCCTGATGTATTCATAGTGGCTTGGTTGGTGAGTTACTATTAATAAATACTTTAATCACGGTTTTGTTATATTATACAGAGTGTTCCCGGGTTAAACGACCAAACTTTGGGAAGTGGTGGTGGATCAAAAATATCCAAAATTTATTTTGCAGATTTGCTCATTTTAGCTTCCTTCTCTCTCTTTATCTCTCTCTATCTCTATCTATATATATATAAAGAGTGAAACCGTATTATAGTAGTCACTGAAATATTCTTTGTTTGGTCACTTACCGAACATTGTAACGGTCACATTTTCGTTAAAAATTGTGCTTTACATTTTGTTTGATTACAAGTTATTGAAATCATACGGTTTTTGTTATTAACTTAATTTAATTAATTCAATTAAATTAAGTTAATAAATACTAATATGAAAGTAATAAAAAAAATAGAAACTACATGCTGTGTTGCTAGGCCAGGAAAATATTATATTTAGGGTAGCGATAAAAAACGTTGTGGAAACACTGCCCTAAGCTGAAGGTTCCCTAACTTTTGTTTTTGACCAAAGGAGCCCTTGTAGCAGAAAAAAACCCAACATGATGGAGCCTTCGCTAATACACTATTACTATTACACTAATAATTAGTATGAACATTCATTAAATACATTTAACTTTTACTACAAGTCCTACACTTTAGCTCAGTCGTTAGCGTGTCTCTCTCTACTCATATAAAGGTCCCGGTTTTGATTCCCGGTAAGGTCATTTTAAAAAAATCATTCTTTAAATGTTCGTACCCCCTTACACAGTGATAAATTAACGGCCGGGGGCTAGATGTTGTGTCTGTTCTACATTTAAGTAAGTTAATAAGTCATGTTCTGATAGAACCGATCTGTTCATAAAGTGTACGTTAAACACCTCAAATAAAAAGAGAAAAAAAAACTTTTAAAAATGTAAAAATATACAACAAACGGAAATCTCACATGTTCTTGCTGCACCTTTGGCAAATATTAGCAATCCTCTGATGCTATTTTAATGTTATAGTGTGAAAAACAATAAAATATAAAATGGCCTCATGGAGCCTTAGATGACGGCGGAACCCAAGGGCTCACTGGCACGAGGACTGTTGAATCTGTGCATAATAATCCCAAATTGTTGTTGTTCCTTTGAAATGTTTCTAAGATGCGAAGGCTATTTGTGAGTGTTGGAAGCCAAAGCGAAGCAGATTTTAACTCCGACTTTGAAGTCGACATTTCGAAGTTTCGCATACCTTGTGTACGATTGTGTTGTACTATTCATTTTCACTATCATACCTTTGTTTTATAGTTTATATTTATAAGAATTAATGAAATTATGTCTTTGCTAAACATATGCCTTTAAATTATAAAAAAAAGGGATACTTTTGTTCCTGCCTTTAAACTAAGCCCTCTGGCAGAGTTATACATTTATGATACAATCCTGGAAATACTTTTTTTTTATTTATTGCTGGCTCAAAAATGATAAACCTTTGTTACTTTGCAAACCAAAAAATGTCTTATTGGTTCCGGAAAACATCCCTCCCCCCTACCATTTTTTTACACAAATATAATTATTTCCAAGGAAAAGGGCCTTTTAGAATAAACATCTGTTTCATGCTTGGTCATAAAACTTTTTCTTCTCAGAGTTTTCATATTTCAACCCGTCAAGGGTTTGGGGGGGAGGGGGGGTTGCAGAGTGGAGAAAGGCAGTATTTTGGCATCGATGTCACGAATGATCTTTTATTAGTTTCTGGCGCCTGGGTCAAAGTGCACCTGCCATTTACAGAGGACTTAGCTAGAATTTAGTCGCTGTGAGGTGAACGATAACATGGCCACCCATCGTGACGCCCCAACACGATACAAAAGTAAAATAAACCCTTAAAGATTAGATAAAGCATTAGACAATCACCTCACTTAATTCTATTCCTTATCTCCCCGCCCCTTTGTAGAGACACATTTTTGAGAGTAGTTGAAATGTAAACTTTATTATTTATAATGTTAATCGACTACGGTCAAAAATACTTTTTTTCATCTCTTTGTATCCGAATTAAATGTAAAGAAGAAATACCAAAATATTCCTTCACCCCACCTTTCCCTCCTCTTTCCCTTATTACTCAAAATAACACAGCCAGCCTAAGTTTGACGTCGAAGCAAGTAAAACATAACTTTTGCGTGCAAAACCATGTTGGCATGCAAATTAGTAAACCTAGTTTGAATTTCAAACTGTTCATATTCAAATTAAAATGACCGTCAAGAATCTCACTGTTTTGTGGCCACTAGGCGTCACGACAAATCAAGATAGGATTTTCTATGTTAATTAATTTACGTTTTATTCAGCGAGCTTTAAAGATAAAACGTTTAAAAAACCATGAATTCTAAAATAATGTTAAGTTCTACGTTGTCATAAAATTGTTTTATAGCTTTTTTTTATAACTCACCTACAGCTTAGGCTATTTATTTGGTTTGTGTCATGAAAATGGCTCGTAGGAATCCTGCGAGGATGTATATTTCAAAAGTACGTGGTATTATACTTCTATCTAGAATAAGAAACAAGGAAAAGGTAATTTTAAAAAGAAATAAAATGTTTTCAAAGCGAAAATAGTATAGAGAGTGTGTAAACTCTTAAAAGGAAGAGGGTAAGTGCTATCAGCAGGTAAACTAAAGGCCTCACAGGGGGAACTTCATATTTTACTCGCCTTTATATTTCGTACACTGTCTAATTGCGATAGTGCTTAGCGTGCTTAGATGCGTCAAGCTAAGATTCAACCCGCTTCGCGAAATAGCTCTGAAATCTCCATGTAGGCAACGTCGTTAACAAACTCTTTTAAAACAAGGCAAGTCCTGCTCATAGCGGTATAAGTTCCTACCACATTACCTTGTACCAGGGGTGGCCAAAGTTTCAACACCTTGACAGGTCAATGATGCTTCATGTGGAGGGTGCTATCATAGGCAATATACATATAGCTAGCTGCTTTCCTAGGCAATATCTATAATTAGCTGCTGTTATAGGAAATATCTTTAATTAGCTGCTGTCCTAGGCATTGGGAAACTGATGAACCAGGCTCATATATTTATCGGTGCGTACGTGTTTCACTTGAACCTGTAAAGACTGGGCTTCGAGCTCCAGCTAGGCTAGCTGGGAATGGTTTCCCCATCATATCTCCAGAAGAATGCTGCTACATTTCCTTAGAATTCTGTCTTATTCTACCTGTGTTCTTAGAAAAGTTGGCAAGAGCTGTGGGTAGATTAGCAATCAGTAAGGAAGGCTAGTAATAAAGGTTATTATCCATTTCTTAAGATCTCAAACTTTCTGAAGTTTGTAAGTTTTAGCAGTAAGTTCCTTTTTCATGTTGAGTGATTTGTTTGCAAGATATCAGGGTGTAGCTAGTGTCTACTGTCAACACTCAACAGCCCTCTAAAGGCTGTTTAAAAAAAATCTATTTAGGATGGTCACAAGTGGGAAGAGGATTGAGATGCCCTTGAAACGGAACATTTTATACCATTGTGTCCCACCCATTGCCCTCCTTGTGTCTTAGCAGTTTTATGGCTCTCAGGGAGAGCAATGTTTCGCATCTGGCGATATTCAAGAGCAAAATGACATGGAGCAGATACAAAGAAAAAAAAACCTGCCTCTAGGGGAGATAGTTTTGACACCCAACTGAGATTTGATCCTTGACGTCACCATCAAGCTTTTGTGTGTGCGTGTGTACACGCGCGTGGTATGGGAGTACAAGGGAAAATAAAAAGACCTACATACGATATCCCATAAATGTGTGCAGTGCATTTGTATTTAAATGATTCTTGAAATTTTCCACGGTGACGATTGGGGACAAAGCGACAAAGTTTCTTGTTAATAACTACAGCATGTCCCTCTTATGACAGAGTATAAAGATTTGTGCACATTGCTTATCTGTGAAGCCATTCTAAGATGGTCAAAAACGGCCTTTTCAATGCAGTTTTTTTTATCCAGATATAATTTGATATTTCAACAATGTTCTGTATTAGGAACTTGTATTAACTCTTTATCTCTCCTAATTTTTATTCAAAAATGATCCATGTGCAATAGTGTTCGTGTAAATTTACGATTTCAAGTCGACTGTATCGCAGAGTTGATGAGTATGTGATGCACACTCTTAAATACTTGTTCCCGTTTTTTGTTTGACTTGACAAAAATCAGCTAATTGTGTTAGGCCCCGCCACTAGACTCGTGAATTCAACTGTGGCCCTCAGGCATCCCTGAGGTATGAAACTTTGTATTTTATTTCTTTGTACTGTATCATATTTTATACACTTTGTGAAAACTAGTTAGAAGATTGTGTCTCTTGCCATGTTACAGTCCAGTTTTCACGGGAAGGCTCATATCTGACAGCCAGAAGATTTACTATCTTAGACCTAATTCCTTCATACGTCAAGTGATGTGGTCCCTTGCAGTCAATTTTAATAGATATTGCCATTAGTTTTAAATAACACTAAAAGGACAGTAAAATATTAGTTTTGAACCCAAAAAGAATATTAGTATTTTGTAAAAAGCCCTTCTTATGAAAATCGGACCGCAGCTATAATTACAACAAGTTTGTTTGACATTTTTAATTGCTGCCGGAAATAATATAATATGGCTAGTTTTCAAATTAATTACCATAACGATTATAATCAGTATTATTATTATTATTATGGATGTTGTAATGGTATAATATGGTTATGGTGAGTTGTTAAAACTGCGCTTGAACCAAATGATGATAAAGGACTTTGCTAGTTATAATATACAGGCTAGGATTATTTTGCACAATTAATTTATTTATTTATACGTCAACATAACGTACAATTTTATATATAACAATTGTTATCTATGTCAAATTGTAGGGCAGCTATCATTTTCAAAATTTGTATGAGCTAAAATTGCACTGGGCTTTTACTGTTTGCATAGTTACATAAATAGAGAAGTAAGGAGGGGTAACGTGGAATTTTTAGAAAGTATACGCGCATTCGTTCAGTCTAGAAAGAGTGTGAAATAATCTAGGAAACACCACCTAAGAACACTCGGTTGTGATTTGAACNTAATCTTCGTAAATTTGCTCTCTCCCCCCCCCCCCCCCCCCACAACCGGGGCGAGTGACTTCTAAAATAACGCGGTGTAATTTTACCGCCTGACTACATAGGCAGCCAATGTCACTTCCCTGTCAAATGGGTGCTCGCGTGTACTGGAGTTTAGCGGTCCTATGATTGATTGGGTGGGTGTAAGGAAGATATATCTATTTACACTACATTACATTTTGAGGAAGCTAACGTTAATTTTCTAAACACACAGACTACATCGATACACGATCCATAAACTAACCTAACTAAGGGTATTTCCCAGAACCACACCCAACCTGAACTGCTGGATGTTCACCAAGTGTGCTTATAGATCTAAACTATGAACACAATGATTAATATATTCATAAGCATCACCTGGAGTTAAAACACCCCTAACTATTCAGCCTCGAATGATTTATTTTAGGGTGACCTGGTGCTCTAGGGGTAAGATGTCAGACTTCTGTGCTGGGGGTCTGGAGTTCAATCCTCGGTCCCGGCACAGATTTATCTGATTACCGAACCCTTCCTACATCTCTGACAAGACGTGTATTAATCACAACTTGTGAATGTGTGGAATGCTAGGTCTCCACCGTTGGTTCGGATTCTACGTTAAACTGTAGGGCCTCCATTTCATCTCACAATCACCCTACCATTACACATTAGCGTAAGTGCGTATAACTGGAACGGGTAGTAAGACGTGGTGATAATAATAATAATTATTATTTACTTTATGTTCACCCTTAAAGGTGTCGGTCTTGCTATGCCTTATTGCACTTTGACCCTATCTTATAAGCTATACCACAGTAGGATAAGCACGGTAGGCTTGCTTCTCTACAGGATAAACAAAGCGTACATAATTATTAAGGTGGGTTTAAAGGAGACATGAGTAAGTCATTTTTTAGAAGTTTTCATAGCAAAACTTTTTTTTTTTTGCCAAAACAAATCAAACATTGCTTCAGTAGAAACTTCAACAGTAGGCCTAATTGTTGAATAAAATGTCAAGGTGTTCTGGAATTTAATGACAACTTTTTCTCTTCGTTTAAAAAGTTTTTCATCTAATGCCTGCCATGTTCATGACAGATATTCAACAACTGTTGATATTACCACGAGAAGAAAATTAAACTATGTTTCTAATGGAGTAATATTTTATTTATTTTGGCAACAAAAAAAATTTTGCTATAAGAAAAACTGCAAAAAACACCTTTTATTGAGTTTCCCTACACCCCACCTTAATTCAATCCTTCCAACAGAAAAATTGCCCACAAGAAGAGGGTGCCTTATATTTCTTCTAAATGTCATTGTCTCGTCCTAAACCCACCAGCGTGAATGGCGCAAATGAGTATAATACTAGTCACAGAAAATAAACACTAAATACAATCAAAATGCATGTGTAGGTATATATTTTTTTCACATTCAGGCGTACATTTTTAGTAAAATAATCCCAAGCGCATCAAATCCGCTGTAATCTAATGAATATTATGTATAAATTAGCAATTAGTTATAAGTGACCCACCTCGGTGGCGTAGTTAGCTTACGCGCTAGGCGTGTTGACCTCGACTGCTAAGGACGGGGAGATCTGAGGTTCGAATCTCGGTCGGGTGAACTGGGGGTGGTTTTTCCTAAATGGTTTTACACTCTCCCTCCACGCAAATAAGGGTTCACTTCCTCTAAATTCAACCTTCCCAGTTCCTAATTCATTAAGTGTAATTAGTGCTTAAGTGTATAACCCGACGGGTAGTAAGACACGGTGCTAAATAGAAGAAGAAAAGTTATAAAGTGACGCCTATCTTGAGGTATATGCCTGATTATGGTAGCAAGACACTTTTAGAAGAAACAAAGATAGGCTAACTTCGTGAAAAAGCTTTTTTTTATGTGTTGTAGAGGAGGACTACATTCAAAATATAATGATGTTCTTTTACCGGATTCAGACGAAGCCAATCACTTCTTCGTTGCAAACTGTTCCGGTTCGAAATCTCTCGGGGGTGCGGTGCATCGGGAATAGTTGCTCGTCCGTGCCCTTGAAAGCCGAAGGTCACTCAAGGACACTGAACTGAAAACCCGTTCAATCGCCCCGCGCCCGACCGAGAGGGGAAAGCGACGTAGGAATCTGGAGCAAACCAGTTCCGGTGTCGGGGTCGAGTCTTGTGGAGGTGCTTGCTTACTTCCTGTTTGCGCGGATCACTGCACCCGCCCTCCCCCACCGCCTACCAACCTCCGTGCACACACATCTCCTGTTTCAGATCAATCATAAAATAACTCAAACGTGGATTATGTTTATGATCTCTTATCATGGCTTTACAGTCAGATTTGGTTAGCAGATTTACTAAAACAATTTTAATAATCTTTCCACACCTCTCCTTTTCACCCAACCAAATAGACGCTGGGGGCTGTTACCCACACGCGGACTAGACGTCAAGATCATCTAGTCTGTTTTGCCGGTGATGGAGAGGTCAGCGTTCAAATCCTGGTTAGGTGTACAGAATTTTTTTTTCTAAATGGTTTCGCCCTCTCCACGCAAATACGGGTACATTTGCTTAAAATTATACCTTCCTCACTCTTACCCTATACGTACGGCCCCGATGTGTAGTAAGACGTGGAGAAAAAAAAAAAGGTGAATGCTTTTGCCTCCTTTTGATGCTTCAGTCCGATTTTCATACAAAGCATTTTTTTTGTCATATTGACAACATTTTAGTACATAATTTAAGTCATTTGATAGGTATTTATAATATCTGACAAAAGTAATATCTGCAGATCACATGACTAGACGTATGAATACGTGAAAATAGATGGAAATATATTTATTAACTTTTTCTGTCAGATTGAGATACGACCCTTCTAATTAAAATGGTACTGTAAGCAGGTCCGAGCCACACGTGTCATTTGACGTTTTGTGCTGTTTTTTTTGTTTCAGGGGACCAATGGCCCGCGCCCTTCGTACGGGGTGGGTCCAGGCAGTGGCGGCGTGCAGCCCAGCAAACCCGGGGGCCCCAGAGGCCCAGTAGGGGGTATGGCGCAGTCACAGCCCCTCGTCTAATTCAACAGCACCAGCGCAGGGCTACAGGGGGTCGTGGGGCAACCCTTACACGTCGCTGAGGTATCCCAGTCCCAACATGGGTGGCCCCGTCCCTACCACGGCCTCCTACACTACTTCCTACACGCACCACCAAGCGGTGAGTACATCAGTGACCGTCAGAAACATGATCTCTTTGTTACAAGATTCTTTAAAAATACATTATTATATTTTAAATGTTTATTTAAGGTATTTGACGTGTGCACTTTCTGAAACGACAGCCTTTGACCGGTTCTTGCCTACCTGTGACGTCACGACAAATCTAGATAATAAATAAATGATATCTTTGGCTATTTGATTCATTAATATGCAATCCCGTACAATTATAATAATAATTGTAAAATGGCTGCAATAATATAAGCCAATTACCGAGTCGAAGGTGGCTGCGTTATCTGATAGCTCGTGATCTTAATTAATCACATATTTGTAGCCGATGATTTCCGCACGTCCATCATAGAATCTGCCTTAAAACTATGAGTGAAGAGTGAAGAATGATCATGGGCACGGGACGAATCCTGGATAACTCGGTGGTAAGATGCATTGGCGTACTAAGCTGAAGGTCCCGGGTTCGATTCCCGTGTCCAGGTGTCATTTTTCAATTTTCAGAATATGATATCTAGATACTATTTCACATACAAATGTATTTACGTTTTAATAGACCAGTTTTAAAGATATGGCATTGGAACAGAAACCACAAATTCTTAAATAATTCAAAAAATAGTCTTAGTGTCACAATATTATTGTTTTGATATTTAAGTAGTTTTTTTTGTGAACGTATTTTTATACGTCGTCTACAACTTAGTCTATTTGGGTTTTTTTCACGGGAATGGCCTGTAGGAGTATTCCTGCCTTGATGTGGATTGAAAAAGTCTGTGGAAGCAATGTCTATCTAAAATAGGAAATGGGCGCAAGTAGAAAAGTGAGTGTGTAAACTCGTTAGAGGAAGAAGGGAAGTATTACTAAACCATGGGCAACAGGCCTCACATTGGAGGGTGAACTACTTAGTTTAATCCCTCTCTTTCTAACCTGTATAGCATTGGCGAGCTAAGTTAAGAGTCCCGGGTTAGATTCCTGTGACCTGGTGTCCTTTTTAATTTAGATACTTTTGAATTTATATATATTTTTTTAGAATCGTAAAAGTGATATTTTAGAGCAGTTATCGGCAACCTATGACCCGTGGGCTGGTGATTTGATCTGGCCCGCAAAAGATTTAGCAAATAATCTAAAAACTGTGTTCATAGAAAAAAAACGTATAACTATATGAGAATATAAAGTTGATTTTTTTTTACTTGGTAGTCTTTTTAAAACGAGCTCGACCAACAATTTGTTTTAAACCTGATACGGCCCGCGAGAGTAAAAGGGTTGCCGACCTCTTTTCCTAGACGGTGTAGTTTTGTTTCTTTTACACGTTCGACTTATCGTACAATATTTACGCGGATGCTCTTCCAATGGCCCGATGAGATTAGGTGAGAGGATCACAGTGGATATGATGGGGGGGGGGGGGGCCCAATTAACCAAACCCGGG
>CABFOW010001164.1:19537-108808 GCA_902141385.1 Timema californicum | reverse complement strand
AACTGCTTTAGTTCACAAGGTGGCATGGTTATTCACGTCAAACTGCTTTAGTTCACAAGGTGGCATAGTTATTCACGTCAAACTGCTTTAGTTCACAAGGTGGTATGGTTATTCGCATCAAACTGCTCTTGGGTAAAAAGCAGCATAATCCTCCTGTATCCTCATAGACAATGTACCCATTGTTGTGACGTGTTTCTTTTAATGTTGAAAGGTGAAGGCTAACTAAAAGGAAATGCGCTGGCATTTTCTAGTCTGTAAAACAATTTGAAAACAACACTTGGGTGCAGCCTCTCGGTTCAAAGAGTTTCCCACGTGCGACGATGCTTTTGTCTACTTGTCCCTTCGCTACTTCCGTTGACATAAGCGACTCACTCAACGCTGGCGGTAATATCCGTTGATTGTCCGTTTAGAGGTGCTAGAAAAAGAATTCTTTCAACTCTGGTTCAAATTTCTATGAAGTACAGTATGAATGAGCCCGAGAGGGGGTAGGCCTAAAAATATTAAACATTCACTCGCCAAGAAGTAAAGGTTTAATTAGTGTAAGTGTAATTAATCTCAATCGCTAATCTTTTCCTTGAACAAAAGATTTAAGTAAATAGTTGGACTATCATATTTAGATGATCTAGCATTTCTAGCAAAAAATAAATACGAGTTACGGGAAATGGTGATTTCAAAAAATGAAGAGCCGCTGAAAATCAAAGAGTTGGAAAACATAGAGCAGTTCAAGTACCTAATAAGTCTGCCGCCAAACGATGTGATGCCTACTGCGCCAAGGAGATTAGGTCGAAGATCACACTGGCCAAGGAAACTTTCAACAAGAAGAAGTTACTGCTGACCAGCAAGTTGAGATTGAAACTGAGTAAGAAAATGAGAAGGTGACAAATGAAGAAGTCCTAAAAAGGAGTGGATGAGAAGAAAACCATTTTGGATGTGATTCTTCGGTGCAAAGCAAACTGTATCAAGACACATCGTTATGAGGAACTGACTTCTGCGTGACGTCATAAAAGGTTGAAGGAAAGAGGAGATTAGGAATGAGGAGGATTCAAATACTAGATTACTTGAAGGAAAGAAGAAAATTCTGGGAGCTGAAGGAGGAGGCAGAGGCATTGCTGCTCCAAGCTCACTGACAAACGGAATGGACTTGTCGTTAGACACATCTAACGATGATAGTAATCATAATAATAGTGCACTTTAATAGCTATTTAGTTAACTTTCCTGGATGGCTACGGCCCAATTTAAATTGGTTTCCAAAAGTAGTTGATAGCTGCGTTAAGAATTGCGTGCGACTTAATAAGTAGATATGCAGTTTACTGAATAAGGCAGTGTTAAAAAGATGTACTTTCTCAACTTGTATTTATATATTTCCACCACGTTTTAGTACCCGTTCGAGCTATACACATGCATTACATACGCTAGTGGGAAAGAGTCGAGGAAGGTAGAATTTTCGAGGATATGTATCCGCATTTTTTTGTATGGTGAGAAAGAGTGGAAAACTATCCTCAATACAACAGTCCGGGATTCGAGCCTCGATCTCCCCAATATTGCCAATACAGTTTAACATAATAGTGACGCATTGGATCATACCGATATATGTTTCAAATATTTGGTTACTGTTTTTTTTTAAATTCCAAACTTATAATTAATACAGTTTTCAATGCTTACAAATATCGTTTCCTTAGTAAAATGAAAGCACTGTTACTTTAAATTTTCTTTTAAATATATTTTAATTGCAAGGTAGGTGATATGTTTATTTTAATTTAGAGAAATATAGCTTTTTTTTTAGAAAACTATTGTAGAATTTAAAACTATTATAATGCTATGCTTCTATGTCTGTGAACTGATTAATCAATGCAATGATTAATGTTCAGGCTGCATTAAAAAACCTTCCAAACAAACCAAAAAATCATAATAGCTTTTGAATATGAAATACTTTTTATTCTAACTTAAACTTTTCTATTAAAAAAAAAGTAAAGGTTTGGATGATACAAAACTTAACATTTTTCCCTAGGAAAATTATTGTAAAATCTCTATGGAGGTAGGATAATATGGCGGCCGTTGGGTGGTTTTAGAATGCACCTAACTCTTTATCTCTGTGATTATTTAGGTCAGGGCTTCCATTATATGAAAAATGTTACTCAATTATTATTATTATATAATAACACAAATAATTTTAAGATTGACTAAAGGAGGCTTTCTCGGCAAGCAATAAACTGCCGCGCAGACGTTGAAGCTCTGCAGCAATATTTAATGTGTGGAATGCCAGGTTTCCACCGTGGTTCGGATTCCACGTTAAACTGTGGATTCTCCATTTAATCTCACAGTCATCCTACCATTACACATTAGCGTAAGTGCGTATAAACCCGAACAGGTAGTAAAACGCGGTAATAATATTATTATTAATACTATTCTGAGTTTTATTAATAGAAAAAATATATGTGAAAATGTGGCATTGGCTCATTTTCGACAACTTTTTAATTATATTTATGGAGCTCATTAAAAAAGGCTTAATGAAAAAGGGCTCGAGATTTAGCCTTCCTCTAACAAATATAGTAATATTTCGATAGGCTCACAACAAAACATTTTAAGATATTTGAGAATTAACAGTGAACTTTCTTCTTTATCTTTAGATAATAATTTTCATAGTTTTTTCTTTCACCCCTTTCTTACTGACACGACAAAGTGTGGCTCTAGGTGAAGGGCGAAAGAGAGTATTAGTTTAGCCAGAATAGAGAAGAAATTCTAGAAAATGACATAGTCCATTGTATTTTAAGCTATGTGGCCTGACAAAGATTTATATTTTCTCGTTGACCTAGGCAGAATTTACCGGGATATGTTATTCTCTAATTGTATAACTCAGTCCGTGCGCGCGCGTGTGGTCGCGCCAGAAGCAGTTCTCTAGCCGCGGCTTGTACATCCTTGAACTTATGATACCGCAACTGAACTTGGCGTGCTATCTCCACTCTGGTAGTTCCTCAACTCGCATCAAGTTTGATTTGATATCTGTTTATTCTCGGTACACAATCTATTTTACAGAGTCATTTGCAGCAGTTCGGCCATTCCCTAGTAAGATAATTCGACTGTGATACAGTGGCGCGCCCAGGAATCTGCTTTTGGGGGAGGCATAAAAAAAACTCCTCGATACTATTAGTTTTTTTTTTACGATGTTGTATGTTAGTGTCACTTTTAACGCGCTTAGAGGGCTAGAATAGCCGAGCAGAAATTCATCAACGCCAGAAAACAAGTAGGTAGGTTTATAACCTAACTGGGCGGCAGTAGAACCAACAAGAGAGCATGAAAACACACATGATAATCCAGTTTGTGTTGTGACACCCTTTTATATTACATAATTTGATTCACAAAAGATCTATTCTATGCCCCTATACCAGCTACTTTTATTTTCTTGATTATTTCGGTTTTAATGATGAACCAAAATATGTAGATTCTCGAACTTTTCCGAGTAGAAAATGTCAACTTGTGAACCACGTTTACGTGTTTGTATATATGTTATGTGTAGAGCCAAATAAAATAGTTTTCTGTTCGTTCCAGTAAACAGAAAACTCGTTTACTGTTACATATTTTGTCAATATTTAACCTAAGAGTGACCCGCCTCGGTGGCGTAGTTGGCTAACGCGCTTGTCGTGTTGAGCCCGACTGCTGAGGACGGGGAGATCGAGGTTCGAATCTCGGTCGGGTGAACTGGGGGTGGTTTTTCCTTAATGGTTTTCCAATCTTCCCCCCACGCAAATGCGGGTTCACTTCCTCTAATTCAACCTTCCCAATTCCTAATCCATTAGTGTAATTAGTACTGAAAGCGTATAACCCGAACGGGTAATAAGATGCGGTGCTAAATATTATTATTATTATTAACCTAAGAGTGACATATGATATGCAATATCTAAGCCACAGACAAGCTATACAACAGACCTCCAGCCTCCAGGTTAAAATGGTAGCGCTTCGTGGGAGATCTTGAGTCCTTCCACACGGATATCACTAAGTGCCATCAAGGGGTATTAAAAAACAACTCATTTTAAACACGAGTTCACAAGAGAGAAGTACACTGTATAGACAAATATCCTTCTGGAGTCAATCGGCTGGCTTCCACAAAGCTAGGTTCAGGTAGAGACCCAACCCCCTCTTCACATAACCCTACCTCACAAAGAACTATCGCAGACTGAACATTAGAATTATTATATCCTTCTATTACGAAATTGTTATAAGTAAATCGTTTAATAACTGCACATTAATTGGAAGTGCTTTTTATCATTGCTCATCGATACTAGCGAACCCCAGTGTTGTTGATGGACTCAACCTGACTTTCAAGGACCACAGAGAAACTTTCTTAAGGCTGAGAATCTGGGATACCCTGGTCTGTGGCCTTGTCTTAAAATCTAGCCCAAACATTCGACTAATTTCTTAACGCTGTACCTTATAGTTGTACTTCATATGTTTTAAGTTTTTCTATTATTTACAGTATCTGACGTGCACTTTCTGACCTGACTGATTATAGCAGCACTCGACTTAACATAAATCTATAGCAAATCCAACACACAGCTCGCTGCCATTAATCCATCAATTTGGAAGGAAAAACCCACATTTCACCAAATATAACATTTCTCGGCCTTACCGATATGTTTGAACCGAGACTTTTAACTCGATAGGTAGAAACGCTACCGACTGAGCTAGTTTGGTTTGTAGCGGGGGAACGGGGGGGGGGGAGGGATTTATTTGCTCTTAATCCCCCCCCCACCCCCTCTTCGCCCCCCGCCTCCGCCCCGGGNCCCCCCCCCTCTCACTCTGGTCTCCCCCTTCCGCCCTGGGCAAGCCATTACTGAGATAAATTATGCTAATCAGTGGACCACCTGATAAAGCGAGAAGTGGTTGGGTTTATTTTTCTTATCATGACACAACCAGTGTGTGTTTGCTTCGTGGGCGACAATCCTTCATCTTGATGAGTAACATGCTGACTTTAGCCGACGTAGATCTCACACGTGGTCTTCTATATTTTTTAAACGTTTATTTCTTTAGCGCCGCGTCTTTCTTTCAGCTTGTTGTGCGCATATTATCTACTAATTACGTGTTAGATATGAGGAAGGTTACATATTAGAGGAAATATACCTGCATTTGCGTGAAAGGAGAGTGGAAAAAACATGTAAGAAAAATCACCCTCAGTACACCTTATTAGGATTCGAACCCTGATCTTGTCATCGGCGGTCCAGTCTCTTATGAGAGTGACGTATACAGATTATTCAACCATCTAAACGTATCGGTATTAAATACACATCATAGCACACACACTCCCTCACCCCTTTCCCAACTGTTTACAAAAACGTCTAATCTAATTGTCATTATTTATAACCAACCTTTTAATAATATTATGACTGGCTGGATTTTTTTCAATTTGTTTCGGAAATAAAGTAGCTTGTACTATGGAGTGTTTTCATAACTTTTAAGATAAGGGCCCAGCATTTATTTCGTGAATAGTTAGCAATTTGAGAAATGATATAGGAGTGGGTGGAGTACTCGGGGGGGGGGGGGAAGGGGGGGGGGTGGACGGCCTCCCTCCCAAGTAAATACTAAATTGGTGCACTCATAATACCATAATACCGTAAACAACACACAAGATAATAATTTTTCTCAAAATTATTAAAATTTACACATTTGAAGCAATGCTTAACGCAATTAATTCATTTATCATATTAGTCCTTTTTTTCAGTTGGTACAATATTATTTTTATTATTTTTATTTAAAGTGAGCATTGGTTCATTCTGCCCTCTTCCAAAAACAAATCTTAATAAAGACCTTTTCTAAACTACGAGGGAAAAAAAAGAAACTTTTCTCAAATGAATAAAAACAAAAAGGTGGTTTCATAGATGCGTCTGGGGATGAACAGGGCGTTGAGGGGTGGGGATATTTTAGAGTGAGGTCTCAAGGTGTACCCCTTGCACCCGAAGATGGTATCCATAGCCCCATAGGTTCCAGGAAGGCGGAGGGGATGACCTATTTGATTTTTGGTAAAAAAAATAAAAATTGCAATTTTAATATTGTTTGCACATCTCCAGGTCAACTCATTTCTATAAAAGTCCTCATTTGTCAATTTAAACCCATAAAATTTATATATATATATAGTTGTAGAACATATAAACTCTTTTGTGGTCAGCATTGATAACATTTTACTATTATTATTAGTGCTGTTTTATAAGCATTGATCATATCTATCAAAAGTGAAAGCTGCAGTCTGCAGATCACATGACTTGACGTATGACTACTTGATAGTAGATCGATTAACTATTCTTTCGATACCGGCACCAACTGTTAATGATAGGCCTACTTTTTCCCCCGACACGATTACGGTGTCGATAATTTTGATACCACATCCCTATTTGTCACTTCGTTTCTGTGACAGATCGGATGAAGAATCAAGATGGCTTTCTTTCACGTCGATTCGTAGTTCATCCTGGCGGTCTAGGGGTAAGGTGTCAGACTTCTGTGCTGGGAGTCCGGGGTTCAATCCTCGGTCCCGGCACAGATTTATCTGGTTGCCAAACCCTTCCTTCACCTCTGACAAGACATGTGGGGAATGCCAGGCCTTCACCGTGGTTCGGATCCCACGTTAAACTGTAGGTTCTCCATTTCATCTCATAATCACCCTACCATTACACATTAGCGTAAGTGCGTACAACCCGAACGGGTAGTAAGACGCGGCAGTGATAATAATAATAATAATAATAATTAATAATAATAATAATAGTTCACTTTTATAAGGGAAGTTAGTTCAACTAGTACAGTCCAAATAATCGTCTGCTTTAAACCATTCGTTCGCGAACCACACAATCTAGGTCCGTATATTCACACAATCTAGGTCCGTATATGCAAGAACGAGGCTGAGCGAAACACAAGGTCGATCGGAGTAAAAGGTGAGTTGATTTGTTTATACTGTGCTGCAAATCATCGCACCTTCTGTTTCACTAAGCCTTGTTCTTGTTCAGTCTCGACCAAAGATTCGAACTCTGGATATTTGGCACTGCTCTACGAATTGAAACATCAGGTTAGTCTAACCTACACCAACACACATTTCTTACTAATCCTACTCTGCATTAAAAAATTCGTAAGATAAAAGACAATTTTATTTTAGAATGGAGACCTTTTATCCTACCAAACTACTACTGTATGTTACAATCCTAATATGATACAAGACCTTCCAAAATTGTCTTCCTACTAAAATCAGGGTATATTCTCCCGGTCATGTGTCTCTTTGGCTTAAGAAAATGTCATGTAAAACATTGTTTTAATTCCGTGCGCAAGAACAAATATCCTGACCTGCCAAAATCATTGACAAAAAATAAATATTGTTACATGCCACATTATTATTATTATTAATATTCTAACCATGTTATCAATTAAGATAGAGAATACTTGAAACTCCAGAAAATACTTGCATATATCATTTGAAAAAAGCGGTGGAGCCACCAACGCTAAAATGTTCCCATTTACTTACCTCACCTTTATGTTATTTTGAAATCAAGGAAACCACACAAACCATTCTAAAAAATAAAAGTGAAAATAAGATTATTTTTTTAATAAAAGAAAGCTAGAAACATTGCTAGCCGCTAATTGATTATTTTAGCCATCGGACCCACCGAAAGAAAAAGAAGAAGAAGCGATATTTAGCTGGAAAACAAACCAATCTGGCAACACTCTTATCAGAAAGCTAATCGCCGTCATCGTTCATAATATTATGTTCCTCCCTCATTACATTTTTACCAGGTACTGTTTCTCGTGGATCCTTATTAGGGCAGTGTCACACTGTCGCATTTATGTGTGCTTTGACAAAAGAAATATGTTATAACTTTGACAAATCATCCAATATTTTTTATATAGTAATATATTTTACAAATATATAATATAAAAGATTTACCTTACAGAACCTGCTCTTATATAGAGTTTTATCAAAGAAAATGGCAAAATTTTAACCCATGCTTGCAAAGCAGTTAAAAATGTATCTGGTCCAACATAAAGAGACGGCATCCACACTTAAGTTATAGTAAAAAAGTGTTTTTCTAAAGCAGCTTTGGTGACTAGATTTTAAAAGTTTCTCGGTACTCTTATTAAATATTTTTGACATGATTTACGTCCATTTTTGCAAAAACTTTGAAGAAAATGTGATATACCTAATTTATGTAGTAACTAACACTCATATTATTAATGGTGTTGTCAAATATTTTATAAAATAAATATGACAGTGTAAAACCGCCCTTTGCGTGAGAAAAGGACCAGGGAATAAGTTTAGCTGACACTTGACCGTTCTGTGGGAAGCAAACTAGTGAAGTTTCAAGATTGGTTAGAGTTGCATTTGTTTATAGAAATGACGGCCAATCAGAGGGCGCTCCCGTCTTGTTCTGTTGGTTAGGCTGTACCCTCGGAGGGGAAATACGTAAGTTTAAACATTCTCTCATTTAGTTTGAGATTTGTGAGACTGTTGTACCCTTATCGTGGGTACATATAGTTTATAAAATGTACAAAGTGGCTTGCGTAATATAATTAATTATCAATCTGAATGAAAGATTGTGAATACTATAAACTCATTTTGTTTTGAGCAATTTATAAGCTTACTTCAATTTTTTTTTTTAAATTCGTTATGGGTTTATTCCACTTATATTTGGGTAAAAATTAATCCAATGATTTTTAGTCTAGTTTCTTTAGGTTCAACCATTTATTTACATTATAAGTTACTTTATTCTAGTGTTGGCACCTTTTGAATGTGTTGATTTGTGTCGTAAGTTTGTTTCGATCGAAGGTGAGTTCAAAAGGCAAATTACGTGAATATTGTGGAATTTACGCACTAATATTAGAGTTCGAATATATTGGTAGTTGTCTGGGCTTAGATTTTTTTTAGAAGTATTATTTAAAATATAATTATTAAAACGCATTTAAGAATCGTATTTGTGCTTGGGTTACAATTGTGTATTTAGATTACTTAGCTGCAATCCATCACAAAGTTTAAAAGCGTATCAAAGCTATCATTTAAAAAAAAAGTGTCTGTGCTATCCATCCTTATGGGGTAAGGATTAAGAGAGAAAATTCACCTGCATTTGAGTGAATGGAAAAAATGATACGTAATTATGTTCCTCGTTTTTGAAAACGTCCACACAATAAAATAGTGGCGCGACTTTTATATAATGTTTTCCATTTAGAAACCGTCCCGATACTTTTGAACACAATTTCCGGTTTGTTTTGGGACTAAATAAACTCACCTCAATCACAGAACGTCCATATTTAGAATTTGAATATTTAAAAGAATGTCACACAACATAAACCCAAAAATTAATTTATCTAGCATAACATGACATAAAAAATTTAAGGAATCCCTCTGCGTATCTTAAGCGATATTTCAGGGTAAACTAAAAATCATGGATCAACCCAGTCCAGGATTTTAAGTTTTATTTCGGAGATACTTTAATATAAAATAAAACCCTGCTATCAAAACGCTAATAGAGATCAGTGTTGTGGCCCTCTTAATAAATCACATTTTTCAATTCACAAATTTCGTTCGTTTCCCGCGTATTTTGGTTTTATTTCAAAGTGGACAATTTCAACTTTTAAACCTTGTTCACAAGTCTAGGGTTGTATAAAATACTTTTATGTTCACTCTAGTAAGCACCAAATTTAAATAAATCATTGTCAAAAGGACGTCAATAGTTAACCTAAAGGCCACTACAAACTCTCGACAGTATAAAAACACCTGTTACCTCATCAACATTCCGAAGCTGCTGCCTTGATCTCGTCTAACGATGTCCGGCAATGGTCACGCGTTATATCTGCCCCCCCAATGCATTCAGTTTGTAGTGTTGAACCCCCCGGTGAAGATGTGCAACGTACAGGGGTACACCGAGTATCGCGGGGGACCCCCGAATTTTGGGGTGGGTGTGTTACCAACAACGCCGCCCGAAGTGGACGACGACGCCGCGAACCTTGTCACGCGTCTCAATCTTTCGGTCCCTCCACCCAATCTAGAGCAGGTGTGTCACCGGCCTCCGTCGTGCTACAGGAGGAACAACTTCGTCCCGCCGAGACTGGCGAAACAGGGCCATCTTCATGCACGTACGCACTATATCTACAAGAACGGAAGAAGCTTTTATCGCAGAAAGGTATGCGTCGTGAAAATTAGTCGGCATTTTCTTTCCATAGTACTAACCTTAACCGTGTCTAGTACGTTAGAATTTATTTTTGAACACACACACACCTTTTTAGGAAAATAACACAATGTTTGACAACAACCTTATTGGGGTAGAGAACGTTTATGTTAAATAGTTTTGTACAGAAGAAAAAAAAACCTTGTATGTTGTTTATTCCCTAATAAAAAAAAGTGCGTCCCATTAACGCATTTTGATTAGTCGATTAAATAATTGATTTAAACACAAATGATAAAATATTTCGTCTGGTTTATAAAATAATTATTTAATTTGTGAGCTGAATTAGCATTTTCACGCCAAGTTGATTAACACTGACGACTAAGCATATTAATAACGAGATTCCAAATAAATGTATACAGCCCTCTTGACATTTATTACATTTAATTTTCACAGACATGGAAGGCTAAGTTAGGCTGGGCTAGAGTAGCCCCATGACTTCTTTGGTGCTGACTGACAGCTCACAGCTGACTTCTGACAGTCAGCATTTAGGTATATACCTCAATTTTGACCGTCAGGAGTGACAGCTGCTATACACATGTTTTTGCAGATTATATGGCTCGGCGTAGGGATACATAATTTGGTCTGGTAACTTTTCAAAGCTGTCATCCATCACCAAAGAAGCCATGGGGCTACTGTAGTTGGTAATTAATAGCATAAACGATTATTTTGAACAAGCTATAAATATTAATCTTATGTTTTAATGTATAAAATGATCTTCAGAATTACAAAATAATCCAACCTAACCTTCCACATCTGAGGATTTTTTTTCCCTTCAAAAAGTTGAGTTAGTTTTATACAGTCATAGCTATAGGTAGCCATTTTATGCGGTTTGGAAGAGTTTCAGGAAATGCTGAGTGAGCTCATTATCCATCTTAATATTTCAACGTCCTTCCTTCCCCTTTCTATACGAAGTGTTAATAAAGTTTGTAAGGAAGTGTAATTTTCGTAAAAAAAAAAATGTCAGGAAAAGTGTGCGAACTATACCCACATTATCATAAACTAGAGCATAATAAACAAACACAAATATTACGAATTTTTAGTAAAATATCACAATTTCAAGATAAAAGGATACGTTCTGTGCAGTGCATTGTACTATTTATTTGTCAAATGTGTTTCTTTGAAATTGTGTATTAATGGGTGGAGTGCTTCTGCAACGATGTCTATTATTTCGTTTCACATATACCAGTTTTGAGTATACATCTCAATTTTTTTCAGGCAAAGGAGGGGGAAAGTCTCCGGTGCACCATGTAATTTATTATGTACATTATGGGCTGGATTCCAAATCTAGCAGAGAAGGGCTCTTTTTCATACCTGTCCTTAAACGGGATATACTATTTGCGGTAAAACCAATGTTCCGTGCCCTTTGATATGCGAGCCCTTTGATATGCGATAGATTACCCCGACACCCGAAGGGAAATGTTTGCAGTTGGACGAATACCGAACTCATTCATCCTACGAGGTGTTTCACAGAACAAATATCGTTACTCGGGATTCGCTGAATGCCGCATGATACAAGACAAAAATACAGGTTTTTTTACGATCAACATTGATAACTAGATATATTGTTATTAAGAGTATTTTACAGATCTTGATACTAGCTATCCAAAGTAAAGCTGCAATCAACATCTAAAATTTTTAATCCAAAATAAGTTAGCAAAAGCTATCTATTTTATTTTGTTTGTTTTCCAAAATATTTTACTGTACTGTAGTTTGCTTATTTTGAAAATGCCATGCTGATCAAGGTGCCAGTCTCGTCTTATCCTGGTTTGACTCGTCTTATTCTGGTTTGACTGTGGTTACGAATATTATGTCCAGTGCTTAGGTTTTCCTTCCCCTCTCTACCGCGTCTAGTAACCATTCGGGTCATAATTACTCTATTTAATAGAGTATGGGTGAGGAAGGCCGAATATTTAAAGGTAATGCGTGAAGAAACCTTGGGGATGGGGGAAGGGGGGGGACCACCGTTAACACACTACACTGGGACTGTTGATCTTGCGGGATACGTACATACTGGCTTAGATTGTCGCCTGCATCATCTTCAGGACTTATATGAAAGATAACATACCATATAATAACCACGGCTAAAACACAATGCGTATATACCAATTAAATGATAAGCAAAAATAATTAAGAAACTATATATTCAATGATGATGAAGGGAACTTGAGAAAAGCCCTGTTTTTTGCAGTTTTTATAGCAAAACAATTTTTTTGGTAAAAATAAATAAAGCTCAGTACACACATTTAAATGTTTAATTTTCTTCACATGGTGATATTAACATTTAAATATCTGTCAAGAGCATAGCGACATTAGATGAAAATCTTTTTAAATGAAGAGGAAAATGTCATTAAATTTCAGAACACCTTTGACTGATAGTCAAGAATGTTGTCACCATGTGGAGAAAAAATTAAATTCTATTTGTACTTAAGCAATATTTGATTTATTTTGACCAAAACAATGTTTTAATATAAAAACTGCATAAACATTGCCTTTTCTCGCCTCCCCTAGATCCCAATCTTAAGTTTAAATAATAAAAGAATTGAAACAGTAATGTTGACATAACTACAGTACTTGGATCTCAACCAACCTTCCAATAGAAACTTGTAAAATCCATATTTGGCACATCTTCACTTACATTACAGTACTTGGGATCTCAGCCGACCTTGACCATATAAAAAGTGTAAAATTTATTGTGCACATACTTCAGAACAGTAGCAACAAAACAAAAGTAATAAACCCAGATATCGCTCAGCAATGCATGGAGATAATCATTAAAAGTTTCTTGGAATTGTATCCAACACTTTATTGTTATTAACAATCATTAAAAGTTTCTTGGAATTGTAACCAACACTTCTTTTGTTATTAATTACACTAGAAATTTAAAGGTTTATTCACATTAAAAATAAAAGCTTTGTTTACTATCCTATGAGGGGGAAAGAGGCTGAACCACACCATTTTCTGCTATTCAAATTACAAACTTTAAAGAAAAAAATATATTTCATACTGATGCTTTATTCTGATGTGTTGATTGGTTTCAGTATGCTCCTCAAAGAGTACCCACGGCACTATCACCTTCAAACGCGAGCAGCTCTAGCACTGGTTCACAGAGTGGGACACACTCTACTACTATCAGTAACAATGTGGGCGCTGGGAACTCCACGGGGGGCAGTGGTACTCTGGGTCAAGAAAACCTCAGCAAGACAAACCTTTACATCCGTGGACTAACACAGAACACCACAGATAGAGACCTTGTCACGATGTGCAGCAGGTGAGCAACTTATTCCTCTATAGAGACTTGTTACGATGTGCAGCAGGTGAGCAACTTATCCTCTATAGAGACTTGTCACGATGTGCAGCAGGTGAGGAACTTATCCTCTATAGAGACTTGTTATGATGTGCAGCAGGTGAGGAACTTATCCTATATAGAGTCTTGTTACGATGTGCAGCAGGTGACTAAATTATCCTCTATAGAGACCTTGTTACGATGTGCAGCAGGTGAGCAACTTATCCTCTATAGAGACTGTCACGATGTGCAGCAGGTGAGGAACTTATCCTCTATAGAGTCTTGTTACAATGTGCAGCAGGTGAGCAACTTATCCTCTATAGAGACTTGTTACGATGTGCAGCAGGTGAGTCAACTTATCCTCTATAGAGACTGTCACGATGTGCAGCAGGTGAGGAACTTATCCTTTAGATACCTTGTCACGGGCAGCAGGTTAGCTACTTATCCTCTATAGAGACTTGTTACAATGTGCAGCAGGTGAGCAACTTATCCTCTATAGAGACTTGTTACGATGTGCAGCGGGTGAGCTACTTATCCTCTATAGAGACTTATCACGATGTGCAGCAGGTGAGCAACTTATCCTCTATAGATGACTTGTTACGATGTGCAGCAGGTGAGCAACTTATCCTCTATAGAGACTTGTTACGATGTGCAGCAGGTGAGCAACTTATCCACTATAGAGACTTGTTACGATGTGCAGCAGGTGAGTGACTTATCCTCTATAGAGACTTGTCACGATGTGCAGCGGGTGAGTGACTTATCCTCTATAGTAACTTATCACGATGTGCAGCAGGTGAGCGAATTATCCTCTATAGAGACTGTCACGATGTGCAGCAGGTGAGCAACTTATCCTCTATAGAGACTGTCACGATGTGCAGCAGGTGAGGAACTTATCCTTTAGATACCTTGTCACGGGCAGCAGGTGAGCTACTTATCCTCTAGAAACCTTGTCACGATGTGCAGCAGGTGGGGAATTTATCCTTTAGGTATCCAAATCTTAATATTCCATTAAAATTTTATATTTGAATTTGTTTTTATATTTTCCCTAAATTATTACCAGATTCAAAACTGATATTGAGATTTTACTTTTTAAGCAATGATTTTTATTACTAATAGAAATTATTTCACACATGCTGATATAAAACAGTCAAATATGTTCCAATACTTTAAAATACCATTCAAATAAAATTGACCTTTGATTGAAACACATAAATTTACAAATCATTAGCTATATAGGTATAACACATTAGTAATAATTTGTTAATAAAAGTAAGGCGTTAAGAGGAAATCCACTAACTTTTGGAGTGAGAATTACATTAATTTTCTAATTAGTTACACCATTTATTGGTTTTAAAGGAAATCAAATAGGGCACCGGGAAAAAAACCTATACCGTTGGTTTAAGCATGTTGAGAGGATGAGAGTGGATTGAGTGACGAAGCAAATATATGAAGGTAGAGTGTGAATCAAAATAAAGGGATAGGCCATGTATGAGTGGCTAAATGTGATAGACAAATGTGTGATAAAGAGAAATTTTAATTGTTATAAGAATAAAAGTGCATGTATGACACATGTATGGATGTTGAAGTGAAGGGTGTGCACAAGCATAGAAAAGTGGAGAAAGAGAAAGTTAGTGAAGATGGGTTAGGTATGAATTTTTTAAGTTATGTATGTTTATGTATTAGTAAGATATTCCTAAGAGATATGTATTAATAAGATTCCTAAGGGTTTTCAAAATTGAATGTTAAAGTAAAACTACAATTTCTCTACCATTGATGACCATGTGCAATACGAGTATAGTTAACTCAAACATAATATGCAGCTTACCATTTTTTAAAAGAATTCTCTAATGCAAATTTTTTGGTGTTTTACACATTTTATTTATTAATAATAATATTACTGTCACATTTTTAGTTCTAACCAACAACATATTCTAAACATATAACCTATTGCATGTTATTCATAATTATATTATTTTAACTACTAACACATTAATTGTTTACTTGTTACAGTTACGGAAAGATCATTTCCACAAAAGCTATTCTTGATAAGAATACAAACAAATGTAAAGGTAAGAATTGTTTAATATATTTGAGCAAATGACAACTGATTTAGAAACATGTTGCTTTTTTTTTTACTAACAGTACCCATTAACTACTCTTGATTAATATTTAACTAACTACTTTTCTTTAGTATATTTTCACTTTCACAATTAGTTGCTTATTAATCAGATATTAACAATAACTCATTTTATTGGAATAAATTTGAATTGTCATGACTAGTAGCAAGAATCTCAAAGTGGTTATTTCTCTTGCTTAACAAGACATGTTCCAAACTATACTCCATTCACGGTAGGAATTACTCTCTGAAAGGTCTTTTTTCTTACCGATATCCTACCATATAGATTTCTGGTAGGTAAAAAGGCCTTTCAGAAAACAATTCCTATGGTAAACGAACAGTGAAACCTATTTTGAATTATTAAAGGGTTCAACTATCATGTTTTTCTATAAATGTATGGTAAGGCACTTATTTTATAAGTAAAAATGAATTGCTATTACAAACGACTGCATCATTGTGTGTTCTTTTCAGGGTTCCACAGCACAGAACGTGGTGTGCTGCAGCGGTCTCCTGCCTCCATAATTTCTACGGAGTCGAGTAGGGACGCACCACACAGAGCGCGGGCTCATATCCAATCCCATCATGGCGGAAAGTTTGAGACACCTGGCCGGATAGTTCCGCCTCCCTCCCCTTTTCCTTGCTCAATACATTAAGCCCAATTGTATCAATTTTAAATTATTACGATTGTATCAATTTTCTATAAGTCTTTTTCTTTCCACCAATCAGTTTTACATCCTCGAATAGCTCACCGATATTCACGATCCAAAAAGCCTGCAATTTTAAAACATTTTTTGCAAAAAGGAATAAATTTACCTAGTTAATTTTATTCTTATGGAAAACAAGAATAGTTAAACGAATTTCCTTTTATTTTTCATTGCTTTTTACTGGGATATCCCAGAGAACATTATTCAATATTTCTGAGGAATTTTTCTACTAGGTAAAATTTTGAATTCACTTCACTTTTGTTAAATATCAAATATTCTAAGAAAGTTGTTGATCTATTATACATTTGAGATTATTAGTTGACTTATGTTTATAACTTCAGTTTACGTTCTGTGTGTGCATGGCATGTGCAAAAATACACTGGAGACCTCTGCAGCAGACTACGCTTTGTATGTATTGGGTTTTTATTTAGTTTTAATGCATTGAATTGTTTTGTTTTTATTCAAATTTATTAGTTGAGGAAACTAGTTTTTATTTGTTAGAGGTTTTATTTATTTATATACTAAGGATTGTAGTCTTACAATCACTATAAATACTATTTGCTATTCAAAACAAAATTTAATCTAAGATACCGGTATGTATATAGTGCCCAAATAAGTCAATGTTTAGATGGAAAAAGCTACAATTTAATTGTAAAACATATTTAATTATTCTGATAGGTGATATCTGTGACATAACTCTTAGGTATTATATTCTGAAAATTGAAAAATGACACCTGGACATGAGACTTGAACCCGGGAACTTTAGAATTTCAGAATATATTTAGATAGAGTAATCCTCACTAAAAAAAAGCATAAATAATAGCTTTGGCTATTTGCTTTATTAGGTATTAGTTTAAAACTAAACCATTTTTGAAGTTAATTTTATACTAATAATCAAACAATATCTTCTGGTGTTGTGTTTTAAGTGGCATACAGTTTTGTTTGATATAAAGTTCAACCTCAGTTTATGTGTGAGCAGAGAAATGTTCTCATTAAATCATTCACATGTTTCTTAAGAGCAGGGCAGTACGCCAAATTTAATAATAGGTAACAAAATTACTGTAATAAAATGCTCCAAAACAAAGGACCTTGTGGGAAGCTTCTTTGAAACATTGTGAATGTATATTTAAATAAATTTACCATCAAAATTACAAATTTTGTTCCTATATTATATTTGGAAGAAGGTATAGATAGGAAAGGTGGATAGAAACATGTGTTTCCTATACCTTCTTACAAATATAATACAATTACCTCATAAAGCGAAAAGAGGTTTTCCTTATTGAGTTATAAATTTTGTTCCTAAGTAATTTAAAAATTATAAAATATTGCTTTATTAATATTCAAAGTTTTTATTTTTAAGCCAGAGTCGATACTTTTTTACTGACCCCACTTAAAATTGCTTCCGACTGACTACATGACTCCTCGATTCCACAGTCCTGCTTAAGAGTAGCTATGGAATATTACAAAGAGCATATCTACATTTCATGTTGTATTTATTAGCATTAATTTGCTTGAAATGCTTTATTTTCCTGCACATTTATATCTATCCAAATCATTCTGAGTGCTGTGAGTTTCGGTGATATACAAATTAAATACATAATTTATTTGAACCTAATTCCTTTTGTAAACAAACATCACCTGAGTAGTATAGAAATAAGATTTTAACTGGAATAACATTGCCCTGTGATAGTGAATAGATTGTGACATGATGGAGGGACCTAACTAGTGACTTGTGAACATGCTCCTTGCAAGCCAAACAATTATCACTGTTAGGAAGTATTTTGTGTAGGTGGCGGCTTGTCTGGAGTATTGTCATCTCGACAAAATGCTGGTACACTGTGTATCTTGCATTTATGTCCATGTATAGGCGTTCCCCACTTTTTGCCGGTCTGCTCTTTTGACTCCTTTCAATTATAGCCAGAACCCATACATTTGATGTGTGGTCCGCTCTTTCAACCCTTTTAATTTATAGCCCGAACCCATACATTTGACACATGATTGGACCCATTTTGTCATGTTTTCATGCGCCTATACTAACACAGTTTTTAACTCAATGCATCTCTTAAAAATGGTGTGCATTGAGTTTCTTATATTAATGTTGTTTAAAAAAATTATTTGGGTTATTTACTTTTTTATCAAAATGCATTTGCAAGCTAAACAAAAACAAACTTGGCTCTACATTTCAACTATCACCCCTGTTCTCGACTGCTGATGGGATGGAGAGTAAGCGGTGAACGCCTATAGCTGGCTTCTCACCAATTAATCAAAGCTAAGATTACATTGGTAAAGTGAAACTAGAGCACCGATTGGACCAGTTTTTTTTTAGAATCATATATGCCATTATTTTGTTTTTTAAATTTAACCAAATTGAATATTTTCACATAATTTCTTCAATCTTTTAAAAAAAAATCTTTTAGTATTTCCTGTAACAATATTGAATAACAGGGCTAATAAAAGAGTAATATATATAATTAATAATTGTGGCAAAACATAGTCTATTCATTGGAGTGTTATAGTTGGATTTTAAGAAAAAAGATGGGCTTTTACATGTAGCTATTAAAAATCAGAGACAAAAGTCAGTTTTCTAGAGTAAAAAAATCGGGACGAATTTCTGTGTCCCCAAAATGGGACAATCTCGATTAATCAAGACTTATGGTCACCTCAACTTGAATGTTATTTATATAGCAACTGCAAGCTAAATTCTACCTACATTTTTCCATGGTCACCTTGACTAGAATGTTATTTATATAGCAACTGCTAGCTAAATTCTACCTTCATTTTTCCATGGTCACCTCGACTAGAATGCTATTTATATAGCAACTGCTAGCTAAATTCTACCTACATTTTTCCATGGTCACCTCAACCAGAATGTTATTTATATAGCAACTTCTAGCTAAACGTATGGTCACCTTGACTAGAATGCTATTTATATAGCAACTGCTAGCTAAACGTTACCTACATTTTTCCATGGTCGCCTCAACCAGAATGCTATTTATATAGCAACTGCTAGCTAAACGCTACCTACATTTTTCCTAAAGTTATCTGCTCAAATGTTAAAGAAGTCATCATTTAAAATAGAAATAGTAGTGTGTTGAGATATATAGCGTTATTGGCTAGACCTTGCTGCAAGGAAGAAAAGCGTAGCTGTGAAACAAGCTTAAATCATAAAAATTTTTAAACAGTGACTTTTGGATTTTGTTGTATTCTATATTATTTATATAATAAAAGTTGCATTTAGTTGATTTAAATTAAAATTCATAGTTTTATTGACACCAATAAAATAATGGGTTTGTAATTTATTGCATAATATATACTATGGAATAATTAATAATCCTTATTTCATACTCTTTAATACATTTAATTTTGATATGCCAAGTTTTAGCCCTTTCTCTTGTTTCTGTATTATCTGGCATTCCATAATATTGGTCCCGTTGAGGTTGGATGGTTGGAATTCTACTTTAATACCTTTTCCTTAACTAAATATGTTTCATACAACTTAAGTACAAATTGAAAATTAATCGGTTTTGAGCTGCAGTTTCAAGTGGAGTTGGAGTGAATGATTAGCCATGCTTTGCAGCATATATTGTTTTGGGGGTGATTCAGGCAAGATTGGGGGCCAGCTACAAGTCTTAGGCGTGTTTGCTTGCAGGTTATGGTTTCGTCGACTTTGACAGACCAGAGTCCGCAGAAGCAGCCGTGCAGGCTCTCCAGGCAAAGGGCATCCAAGCCCAAATGGCGAAAGTGGGTATCGCATGGATGCGTAGCCGTAGACCGCCCACTGTACGTTTGCATGCCTGTGCAATGCAAGAGAAAGGGAGAGTAAAACATGGAACACTACATTGTTGCTTGAATACTTTTGATTGCAATTTTTTTTTATTTTACTTTTTATCATGTAAATATTTTTAAGGCCAATTTTGGCATTTGTTGTTGTGACAGTAATGATTAGATTCACATAATATCAAATTGTGTTGTGAATTATTTTTAAATCAATAACAAGCTAAATTTTTGAGAACACAAATTTAAATTGCTTACGGTGGAGAAGGCGAGAATAGGTCAGTGTTTTTGAAGTTTCAACATGAAAAGATTTTTTGGTCAAAACCAAATATTGCTTCAGTACAAACAGATTCAACAATTGTTGATATCACCATGTGAAGGAAATTAAACCCTCTGTCCCTCTGTTTTTACTGGAGCAATATTTTGTTTGTTTTGGCCAAAAAAAGCTATAGAGCTGCAAAAACGCTGACCTTTACTCATGTCCTCTACATCCCCACCTTAAATGTGCTAAGATTTTAAATTTTTTATTTTATTTATACCAAATGTGGCATATATGTTTTTTTAAGTATTAAAGCAACAGTTAATTTCATTCGAACTAGGTTTATCAATTTTTCATTAAATATCAGTACACGATTTAATTTTCCATTTTATGTGTGTGTAAATTGTAACTCTGCCTATTAATGTAATGCTCAACTTTGCTAACTCGGTAATCTCTATTCGTGTGAAAACTTTTATCTTCAATTTAACCATTATAATATGTTAAGTACAATTGTAGCCACATCTAAATATATTCATTAAATTGAGAAATTACATTTGGACACGGATTCGATCCCCCTAGAACAATTATAATATGGTTATGAATATTTTTGAAAAATTATTTCAAAATAATAAATGAATACTTTCTAAAAATATAAGACCGCCTTAGGGGTCTAGTGGTTATTGCCAACATTTATCTGTGAAGCATTGTCTCGAACGGGTTCAAACTCAACTTCGCGAGGACAAATGATGAGCTACTTGAATAAAGAAGTATCAGCTCTGATTTATAAAACTGAGATTAATGGCCAGTGTGTTTGTTGTGCTGACCCCATGGCACCTTTTATCCACAAATGTTGGCATTATCATCGCGGACAGCGACGGCTGCTTGGTCGATAGAGTTTGCTGCATTCACATAATAGAGTTTTTTTATAAAATATATAATCATAAGTTAATCATATCAAAGCATGATAATGTATTTTGTAATAAACAAGCATGAAAAGTAATTTCTATAATTAAATTTGCAGACAAACATCCATAATAGATCCAAATACAATATCTAACTATATACTTCAAATAATTATTCTATAGTAGTTAATCATTGTGACTAATACAAGTCTTATTATTACTCCTGTTTCAAAATTATGTTCCAATACTTGCTTGTATATTCTATTTTCATCTCCATCCATCTTGTTCTTTTATCTCTATTAAAAATTGGTATTGTTTTCTTCTGTTCACTGTCTTAAAAATTGTTGCAAGTAATAAGCAGTAGTTCTTTGAGCTTCCTCGTTGTTGGCATTGCTTGTGCAAACAAATCTTTGTATCAGAAAATGTGGCAAACTTTTTAACCCAATCTAGTAGCTTGAGTATTCAAATCTAAACCTCATTAATTGGTATCATCTCTATTTATAGATACCTTGGGGGTGTTCAAGTATTACCTAAGCACTTTGGTCTTCAGTTTAAAAATGAGAGTTTTCTATAACTATAATAATTAATATCTTCACTAATAATACTTTTTTAAACATAATTTCAATTGAATGTAATTATATATAAAAAATAATTTTACCTATTTAGTATAGTACAGTAAAGTAAAATGATTTAAAATAGTATTTATTGTTAATTATTTCTCAGTGTTAATTTACATATCTACATTAATAACTACCAGCAATTTATAAACTATGAAAAATAATGGATTTAACAATTGTTTTTTTTATATTAATACATACATACTTAATCACCTTGATCTCTTATGGGTAGGCAAGAAACTATGCATATAACTCAAAAAACAACTCCATACTTAATCCATCCTCTCACTTTCTCCATATTTCCCTATCCTTGTATACTCCCCTTGCTTCAGAAACATCCATACACAGAGTCATAGAGTGATGCTCATTTATTCTTAAAACTTTTATTCAATGTTCCTTTTTTTTTCAGACTTCGTCTAATACATTTAGCCACATCTTAATAAGGCCTACACCTTCTTTTTGACTCTCACACTCTACCTTCATATATTTGCTTTATCACTTGATCCACACTAATTCTCTAATAATTCCCAAACCATCATAACACACTTCTTTCCTATTGACCTATTGGATTTCCTTTCAAATTGCACTCCTTCAGCAATCATTACTAGCTCTGTCCATATGAGTTTTTCCACCTACATTTCTTAAATATCTAATTACAATTGCATTCACTTGGCCCTTATATTTCTTCTGGCAAACCCAAGCTTCACACCCATAAAACAATCTTGGCTTCAGCACACTTTTTATATACTTCCATCTTTGCCACTTTTGATATTCATTCTTTGCAATAGTCCACATATATCCAACTACTCTCAGAGATGTATTCACCTGTCTGTCGATTTCACTATATATCCTTCCATTTATACTGAGTGGACAATCATTCCTTTTCTGTCCTTATCAAGTCAAAAACAATAATCTTAGTTTTGGAGACATTTATTCTGCTTATTGCCATATTCAAATGATTTAATGCATTTTACAAGTCACCTTCATTCTCGGCTACTAATACGGCATCATCTGCATATACCAGCATTTTCACATTCGCATTGGTTATTTGTACACCAACCACGTCCTCACAAGCATCCCTAATACACTTATCCATGATTTCTCTAAAATAATCATGGAGACAAAACAGCCTTGTCTTAACACCATGTTCAGTTTCAAACCATTCGCTGAAAGCTTCATCCAAACAAACCCATTCTTTATTTCTTATCCAATAATATTTCTGTGAACAATTACAAAAAATTTGTAAGCAATACAGGTTGGAGGGTTAGATGGGTGCTAGGCGCTTGCTTATTTTTGCTTACAGGGGGATTAAGGGGTCCAAAATGTCCAAAAATTTGCTTATGTACTTGTAATACTTTAACGCCCCCTTAGTCTGTTTTATTAAACTTGGTCACACTTTTATGTAAAAGTTTTATTGAATTTACAAATTATCAAAACTATAGTAAAATATTAAAATATATTTTATATACAAATATTTGGTTCTAAATAAAAAAAAACATGGGAGGAGCTACCATTTCAAACATATGGGCAAATTTTTAAATAGGCTAAAAACACATGAAAAATTTGCCGCTTTTTTAAAATTATAAACAAGCAGAAAAATCATCACGTTGGTTTTAGAATTCTTTTGAAAATACAGTACATATATAACAAGTTTCGTAACATAATTTTTAGTCTATAAGTTTTGAATGTGAACTAGATTTTTTTTGTCGAAACATAACTTATAAGTTGTGTGAACGCAGACTAGATGTCGTTTTGTTTAGTCTGGTTTGCCGATGACAAGTCTGGGTGACAAGGTCAGACTAAGTCCCAGCTGTATTTACTGAGAGTAGTTTTAACCTAATTGGTTTCCCACTCTCCTTCCATGTAAACGAGGGCACATTTTCTCTGTCTTTTAATCTCATCCATACCCCATGGGTTTAGAAAAGTGTTGATAGCCAATAACCATAATATTTATCAATAGGGAGTTAATAAAGTCTGTAGACAAAGAGAGAGGCTGGTAAAAACACTTGGCGTTATGTTTCTTGATAAGAGCCTACCTAGGTAGTTTAAAAACTTCCGCAGCATCTAACACCTTTATGTGCCTTTTATTTTCTCTTCAAGTGAGTTTGTAGAAATGATGTATAGAGTGATATGAAAATCATTATTTATTCTCTTATTTAAATGTGCCAGTATCAAACTTACACTGAGTTCCATTTGTGAACAAAATAGTAATATTGTTTATTTTACCTGTGTTCAGATTTTATTTTAGTTGAAGTTCAAATTTAAAAAAATAACTTTACTATAGTCGAGCATCAGACTCGCCAACACTAAAAAATAAAGTTAAACATAAACACACAACTTAAATATGATTTAAAGCCTATTACAATAAATAATTAAGGTTTTTTTTTGCTAAGACTGTGAATCAATCATCACTTGTTTAAAGATTTAATATTTTATTTCAACAGCAGCAAGAACAGGATCCCACAAACCTATATATAGCAAACTTGCCACTCCACTACAAAGAAAACGACGTAGACCAGATGTTGGTTAAATTTGGTCAGGTTATTTCAACAAGGATACTGAGGGACACCAGTGGTCAATCTAAAGGTGTAGGATTCGCCAGGTTAGTGATTCTCACATAAAATTGCCTAAAGCTTGTCGCCCGCTAGGGTTTACCACGCTGCTGAAAGTAAATATCTGTTTTATGCATTTTATAATAAAATCAAATGATGCAACATCCACTACATTGGATGGAGCATGCTGCAATGCCCGTGGCAAACATCTATGTCTCTAGAAAGTATTTTTTCCCCTTTCACTGTGACTTTGTGTGTGCGGGAGTAGACTGAAGGAGGGAGGGAGCCATGGGAAAAATGTGTTCTCTTGTCATTCCAAAATCACTCAAGAGTGCATTGGCGTTAGTGGTAGCATGCCTCAAAACGACAACACATTTACATTTGTGTTGTGAATTGTGTTTGATCCTACTCTCATTGTTCATTTTTGTAATTAAAATGCACATTTAGATTGAAGTATAATTAATCATAATCACCATCGAACAGCATCCAAATTGGTTGAAAAGTGAGGAAAAATACCAATTATCAATATTTTTTTGTGCAGCATTTTAGCTTAGGGGTGAAAACTTGCAGGGTAGTGAAGATGGTCATATATCGTTAAAAAAAAGTGAAATGGTATTTGGATGAAAATCAGTTTACTAGTAAAGTTACAAAAAACTGTTGTTATTTTATTTTTGAATTTGTGAAAATGACCATTTAGAGCTGTACTTTTGAATTGTTTTGACTGCTTACCATTTGCTTTACTACATACAGCTATATTATATATGGAATATCACAGGTTTTAGTTGCTTAAATTTGAGTGTGCATATAACCCGAACGGGTAGTAAGACGCGGTGCTAATAATAATAATAATAATAAATTTGAGTGAAACATGGTTTTAAAGATGCTTTGATAGCTTAGCTAGCATAAAAATGAAATATTAGAAAAATAAGAAAATAATAATTAAAAAGACCATCTTCACCCATTTTTCATTTATTTAAAAGAAGATTTAAATGTTTGAATTTTCTTCTTTTATTCAGTGTTTTTCTCTTGTAATTTAATGTAATATATGATTTGTGTTTCTGGTGTTCGTTGCTTAGTTCCACGTTATCTAGGGAGCTCTGTGTTTCAGAATGGAGTCCAAGGAAAAGTGTGACTATATAATACAAGCTTTGAACGGCAAGTCTGTTCCCGAATGCCGCGATCCATTACTGGTAAAATTTGCGGATGGCGGTAACAAGAAAAGGATTGGATACAAGAACCCCGATCAACGCATCTGGAGAGAGACTGGCGATGTAAGAACTAGTAGCTCACTGATGGGGTCTTGTATGATGGAGAACTGTCACAAATGCATTGTAACGTAGGAGTTGTAGTTTTGTACAGGCAGCCACAAAATTATATTGTATGGACAATCCCCGTGAAAAGTATTTTTTAACTCTATAGAGTCCAGGAATGTTGAACCTGCGACGGCCTTTTTTGTGTTCATATTTTGGCAATCCGCTCTTAAATGGGGTGTGCACATTGATTGATTGTAATAAATTGTTATTTTTAAAGCATACCGGTAATATAAATAAATTAAACACTATTATCGATCTTATTTAAAAAAAAATTGTTATTTGATAAATCAAACTTAAGCAAAGTAATTTTTTGCCCAAGGTAACCGCGCAATGCATTGCGAAGTAACCAGTTATATATAATGCAATTATATAATGGCGAGAAATGTTTTCAAACCGTGTTAGTAAAAGTCATAAAACTCATTTGTCAGAAAGTCAAGGTTAAAGGAAGAGATGCCAGACCGAGAATAATCAAATAGTTTTAAAAGATCAGCCTGGTTTCTACAGGGAAGTTCCTTTTGAGCTTTAACCTCAGGCCTGGGCCTAGTGTCATAGAACCATTAGCCCCCCCTACCCCCTGCTCGTGGCAGCATGCTTCCAAATGTTGCTCCTACACCAGAGCAAAAGGTCAAGATTTTTAAAATGTGTAGGCATGTAATTGTTGAAGTTGGTCATCCATTAAAAATTAGTAGAATTTGACCAACATATATTGGTAATATATTTTTAATTATTTCAAAAAGAAAGTTCATTTTCATATTTAAAAATAAATTTTCTCTAATGCTTATTATTTTTATTGTTTGCAGGGCGGTCCATCGGGGTATGACCCCAGCGGCATGACTCCCAATGGTGTGGCAGGTCAACACATGTTGGCACCCTCACTTGCGCAATACTCGCGCCACTATCAGACACAAACGATGCAAGGTTACACACTACCCAGCGCTCCCTGGGGGGTGACCATGCCACAGTATGTCATGCAACCCGCGGCTCACATGGCCCAGGTTGATGTAAGTCTTTACACATCCCATTGCGTGCTATTTAAAAAAAAAAAATTAATCTTCCTCTGGTATCATTCTTTCAATATTTTGTCTCAAAATAAAAAAAGTTATTGAGCATCTTTAAAAGTATACATTAAAGAAATACATAAGTATAATAATGTCATTAATGTTTATGACACTTTACTTCGGTTGGTAGCACATCTGCCTAATGAACTTAGGTTTCTGTATTTGACTTCTGGCATGGCTGAACGAACATTTTTCATCGGTTAAATTGGTTAGGGTTGGGAAAAATATCTACTTTAGTGGAGCAGGAGCAATCTGTTACTGCTCCACCACTGTACCTGTTCCTTTTACCTGCTCATTTTTGTCACAGTCCCTATACACAAAACTACTCCCAGCCTAATTGTTTTTTAAGCATCGTGTCTACTGCCCGTTCGGGATATAGCCATATACACTGATTATACTAATGTGTTAACGATGGGTATGGTCAATTTTAGAGGATGTGCACCCACATTTGTGTGAAATGAGAATGGAAAACATTTACGAAAACCATCCCACATTTGTGTTGGAGAGTAGAAGAAAACGATTGAATAAGATCTCCCCAAAATACCCTCATCAGGTATTTGAACCCCCCAGACAGATGTGTCTAGCTGGCTGGGATGGATAGGCTAATTTTTCTGCTCGAGAGTGTGATTGTATCTTGTTGTTCTGTATCTTGATGTTCTATCTCCCCACGTTTGGCTGGAATCCACCAGTTTGTATAAAGTTAGCAACGCCATCTATTTTGAGAGCTTAAAGCTCAACACCCCCCCAGAGAGGGTAGGCAAAGCCTTAAGTGATGATAAAATGATTTTATCTATAAAATGATCATTTGAAACTTTTCATTAGATTGTTTTTATTGGTGCACTTTATATAAAATTTAAACATGATATTAGGATTTTATTTGCATTTGAAAGATAAAAAAAAGTCTGTTCTCCTCATCGAGGCTGTAAAACTAGTATGAGAAGGGCCCTACAGTATGCTAATTTAGTAGGGATGAGTCAAATAATTTAAAGTTAAAAAATACCCTTGATAAGCTGATGGAAATTGAACTTCGACCTCTCAATCACTAGTAAACCAGACTAAATGAGCCTGGACATTTAGACCCTCGGCTATATTCGTGTTTCTATTGTGTTTAAAATCAAATCTAGTGTGTGCTCGGTCTGATAACATTTTGATCAGGAATATTATAGGCCTACAATTTAATTGACCAACCAAATGATTTGAATGGAATCATTTTATCAATTTTTAATAGTTATTAAATTGTTAGAAAAAGGTACATGAAACAAGGAAAGGAACATCTAAAAATAATTATACACAATATGGCGTTCTCAATGAAAAGTAGATTGTTCACTCTTTTTACACTACTTCCACTAGACAAATGTTTAGGGCTAATTAAGGTCTATCAACTTGTGTAGGTTTTAATAATTGAAATTTTAATTTGATTTGTTGCAGATGATGCCTTCAGCTGATCATAGCTCTGTACAATATATGCCCCAGTTGACTGCGCAGATGTCAGCCTTACAATTCAGCACAGCTGGCTCTGTAAGTCTACATTTGCTAATTTAAAAATTGAGTTTTTTTGAGACAATTTTTATTTTCTGTAAATCAATTCCTTAAAATGTTATGACTTATTTGTCGATAAAAATTGGAAATTTCAGATCATAGAAAGCCAGTGAAAATTATATTGCTTATTTTTATTTGTATGGTTAAAATAATAAAAATAATGCTAAAGGACAATTTTTGTTTATATTAATACATTTCCATGGAAATTATATATTTATGATTCTAAACACATCCGACATAAAGAAAGGGGAAGCTAAGCCTACTTAATCAATGTAACAAAAAAAAAAGGCACAGATCTTGACTAGTATTTTCAGCTGATAAATCTGCTGTGATGAAGACTAACACCATCACTCGATTAAAGATAAAAAAAGCAGAATTCTTATTAATTATGGCTTAATGGAAGCACTAAATTACTTTTAAGTAATATAGGTACATGTTAACCACCTCTATGATCTAGTGGTCAGAATTCCTGGCTACAGATCCAGAGGTCCTGGGATCGATTATCAGTGCGTCAAGATTTGTCTGTGTACCAGTGAGTCTGGAATGGGGTCAACTCGGCCTCGTACCCGCTTCCGTGGCGTAGTTAGCTAACGCGCTAGTCGTGTTGAGCTCTACTGCTGAGGATGGGGAGATCGAGGTTTGAATCTCGGTTGGGTGAACTGGGGGCGGGGTTTCCTAAATGGTTTTCCACTCTCCCTCCACGCAAATGCGGGTTCACTTCCTCTAATTCAACCTTCCCAATTCCTAATCCATTAGCATAGTTAGTACTTAAAGCGTATAACCCGAATGGGTAGTAAGACGGGGTGCTAAATAAAAAAAAACTCTGCCTTGCGAGGAAAAATTAAATAATTGAATGAAAAAGTAGTAGCTCTGGTCTAGAAAACTTGAGAGGGTTCATTATGCTAACCACATGATACCCTTCCCACTAATTGTGGCACTATCTTCAACATGATTTTGGCGGCTGTTTGGTCAATATAGCTTGCTTGCAAGCTGACACCATGAAATTTGACCTTGTCAATAGGTACAGGAAAGAGAAATAAGAAAAAAATATAGGAAAAACAAAAACAAAATGGCTTTTACAGCGCAAAATATAGTTTCTTTTATAGAAAATCGGTTGCTTCTTGCTTGACCTTTGGAACACTTCCAGAAGGCAGAGCTAATGTAATCTCTTAAAAGATAGAATAAAACAAGTGAAAAATAAAATTTATACAAGTGAAAAATAAAATTTATACAAAAAAATATTTTTGTCAAGCAGAACAAGTGTAAAATCTGACACCTAAGCTCAGTTGGTAGCGTGTCTTGTCTACTGAGCTAGGGGGTCCCGGCTTCGATTCCCAGCATGACTGAAAAATTTATCATTGGTGAAATGTGTGAGCGTACCCTGGATGTTGTAACTATCCTAGTCTGAAGTTAGAGAAGCTACGACAGTCCTTGGAGCAGGTAGTGGAAAATATATGGCTCGAATAAAAACTAGCCAAGACCACAGTTTGGAAACATTGGCGAAAAAAGAACAAGTGTGAAGTTTAAACTGTGTTTGGCTTTTATCCTTTTATTTGTTCATATTTATCTTTCCTGTACATGTATCTCAAAGAGAGTAAAATAGGCGATTTCCTCAGAGATGTTGAGAGTATGTAAATGTTTTTGTTTTTTGCAGTACATAAGTCCCCACGCATATTCTTTCTATGCCGGCCCAGGAACTTCAATCATTCATGCGTTGCCAATGGGTGATGCAGATCAGGCATCCACTGCTACGTCACCAGATGAAGCATACCAGCCATACCCCCAGGGTCCCAAGTAGGCAATGCTCAGTGGGGCTACCCACAGGCACCCAGGCTCAGTGGGGGGTAAGCAAACAAAAAACCTTTTTTGTTTCTGGATATTCACATGTTTACATAAATATATCATGTATTAGATTCAAGAGCTGATAAGTTTGTTTTTAAACTCCCACCCAAATGGAATCGTATGAAGGGTGTTTGTTTTAAGACGATTCCATAAAACTTTCATTTGGATAAAGGACTGGAAACCATGATGAGGAGGAAAAAATATTAGAGAGGTATTGGTCTTGGTTCATGCCCCACTTTATTTTATGAATAAATTTTGCTGAAGTAATTTCTGTGCTATATATTTAGCTATATAAACGAGTTCAATTATAGTTTAGTTGGAAATGGATAAGGATAAAGAATTATATTTTAGGAAAGAATAGATATTAAAATAAAATATGTAGGAATTTAGAATTGGTTTGAATCCACTATTTTACAAATCCGAATTTTAAAGTCTTGAATCTTGGACAAAATTACTTACCTCAGAGAAAATAGAAATATAATCAAACAATAAAAAATATAAATATTACCTGATTAAATGTAAAAATATATTCTAATCGAGTCATCATCCCCTTCATTGAGCTAAGTGTTTTAAATGTTCTTTGACCTGGCTGTTGGGTTTGTCAGATATTAGGAATTATCCGAGCTTTAAAACATTTGTTGATTTTTTTAATATAGTTTTAAATATGGTATTTTCTCAAATTTTAAATATCGCTAAGGATTCAAGAGTCGGCTTTATGAAAAAGGGCTTTAGATTATCCTTCTTCTAAAAATCTAAGGCTCACGACAGAAAATTTTATTGGAGAACTAGCAACGAGATTTCCTCTTTATTACCCATATATTGGAGAACTAGCAGCCTGATTTCCTCTTCTTTACCCTTATATTGGAAAACTAGCAGCGAGCTTTCCTCTTCTTTACCCTTATATTGGAGAACTAGCAACGAGCTTTCCTCTTCTTTACCCTTATATTGGAAAACTATCAGCGAGCTTTCCTCTTCTTTACCCTTATATTGGAAAACTATCAGCGATCTTTCGTCTTTACCCTTTTATTGTAGAACTAGCAGCAATCTTTCCTCTTCTTTACCCTTTTATTGGAGAACTATCAACGAGCTTTCCTCTTCTTTACCCTTTTATTGGAGAACTAGCAACAAACTTTCGACTTCTTTACCATTATATTGGAAAACTATCAGCGATCTTTCGTCTTTACCCTTTTATTGGAGAACTAGCAGCGAGATTTCCTCTTCTTTACCCTTTTTTTGGAAAACTAGCAGCAATCTTTCCTCTTCTTTACCATTATATTGGAAAACTAGCAGCGATCTTTCGTCTTCTTTACCCTTTTTTTGGAGAACTAGCAGCGATCTTTCGTCTTTACCCTTTTATTGGAGAACTAGCAGCGATCTTTCGTCTTCTTTACCCTTTTTTTGGAGAACTAGCAGCAATCTTTCGTCTTCTTTACCCGTTTTTTGGAAAACTAGCAGCAATCTTTCCTCTTCTTTACCCTTTTATTGGAAAACTATCAGCGATCTTTCGTCTTTACCCTTTTATTGGAGAACTATCAACAAGCTTTCCTCTTCTTTACCCTTTTATTGGAGAACTAGCAGTGAGATTTCCTCTTCTTTACCCTTATATTGGAAATTTTTTAGTTTTCTTTTCCTTCTTGACATGCCAAAAGGTGGTTGTAGGAGAAGGGTGAAAGACTAGAGTAGTGCTTCCAGAAAATGACACAGACCATTGTATTTCAAGCCTTTGGATTGATACTTTCTCACTTACAACTAATCCTATGTGCTTCAAAAGAACTGTATAATCACATTATTTCAACAAAATATTCACCATTTTTAATCACATTATTTCAACAAAATATTCACAATTTTTTATTGCATTTTTAAATAAGTTACTACTTAATCAGACTTTCATTAAATAATAGTTTATTTTATTTGAAGAAGTTAGAGGAAAGGTGGATAGAAACACACAAAAAGTTTAAAAACGGTTATGGTTCATAGTTTCCATTTAATACATTATAGTTGAAAATTATATAGACATTATTTTGATAAAGGAGATGACATTTTTACTTTTAAATTTTAAGATGTACTATATATATTTAAAAATATTTCTACAGGTGGCAGCAGTGTTTCTTGATGAAACGTTGATCACTGCTAAAACCAAAGAACAACCTATTTGAAGAGACTAACTTTATTCCCGACTGGAGACAACCACAAAAAATAAATCAACATATAACTTTTCCAGTTTCCAAGACTAGCCACCATCTTTGATAACAATATATATAATATAGTTTATATTATTTTTTTACAATAGTGTGAAAATATGTTTAGCTATACTGTATTCTCGTGTTAATGTATTTATTTTCTCATACATTTTTTTTAATTACATTTTTCTTTTGCGTAGAACTGTGTATGTGTGGTTTTGTTAAAAATGTCAGAGAGAAATAAATGCTCCTTTAGCTTTAAATATCTTTACTTTTTTTTGTCAATCCCATCAAACAATTATGGAAAAGGTACCAAATAATTGAATTCAATCAAAATCATAGAAGATTTATTGGAAAAACTGTTTTAATACATTGAATATGTACATTATTAAGAGTATATCTAAATCCATCAATTTAAGATAGTCAGACATCTGTTGTTTACTACACAAGTGGTTCCCAAACATTTCCATATGACAGCCCCCTGAAGCCAATGACAAATCGCCACGGCCCCCTAATTTCTCCCGCCATAAGAGGTGAAATTAAAAACCTATGCTATGCACATATTTCTAGTATTCTACATAACCAATTTCATATTAGAAAAAATATGCTTCATATCAGACAGAAATGGGTAGAAAACTAACCAGATATTTAAGCAAATTGTGAATCTTTTTATCTGATGGGTGAAACTACAGAAAAAAACCCAACTTAAAACTCTAAGATTTGGATTCGTGGACCCCAAAGAAAGAATTAAAAACATTTCTTCAAAATTCATTAAAAAAAGTATGATAGACAAAGATAATAATCATGACTTCAGTTCAAACACAATGAGAATACAAAACAATCATTAATACCTCATTGATTTTGTATGTTTTTAAATTTGTTTAAAATATTTATATGATGGGTTGTTAGATGGGTGAAAATGTGAACGAGCTTCCACCATTTTTTCATAATTTGTGTTAGACTGTGAGGAAGTAATTCTCAAAAGAGAAGACAAACACATTTAAATTATTTATTCTCCGGGCCAGATTGAACACACATGTGGGCCGTTCTTACAGACTTAGCAATTTAGTCCAACCAAGAACACTACTAAACAGTTGGTACTTAGTGTATTTGTTTAGTTAAGCTTCCTGATGCTGCTGGTGGCAGTAAAAGCTTGAGTATGGGCACACCTGACTTTCCAACTTTGGGGGACAAAGATTAGTATTAATATGGTTTAGAAATGTTCCCCATTTTACAAGAAAACAACCTGCCTCGATGGCGTGGTTAGCTAAAATGCTAGTCGTGTTTAGCTCAACTCCAGAGGACGGGGAGATCGAGGTTTAAATCTCGGTCAGGTGAACGGGGGGAGAGGGTGTTCCTAAATGGTTTTCCACTCACCCTCCATGCAAATGGGGTTCCCTTCCTGTAAATTCAACCTTCCCAATTCCTAATCCATTAGTGTAATTTGTGCTTAAGCGTATAACCCGGGTAGTAAATAAATAAAATAAAATACAAGAAAACAAAAATATAAAGCCAAATAGATTATTTCTGTATTTATATTTTGATTATTCAATTCGTTCTTTTTGAAATCACTAGAGGAAGTATCATTTCATTAATAAAATTGAGATATCTGAATCGAATTTAAAAAAATCTATTATTCATGGTTAAAGAATCATTAATTCAAGCAGGAATGCCAGGCCTCCACCGTGGCTCGGATCCCACGTTAAACTGTAGGTCCTCCATTTTCATCTCACAACCACCCTACCATTACACATTAGCGTAAGCGCGTATAACCCGAACGGGTAGTAAGACGCGGTGCTAATGATAATAATAATAATTAATTCAAGATTGAGCATCAGTATATCCAAATTAAACATAGAGACCCGCTTCGATGACTGCATAGTCTAAGCTGTTGCTCTCGCAATATATTAAACTGCTGATGGGAAGATCCCAGTTGGCTGTACTGAGGGTGTTTTTTCCTAAATAGTTTTCCACACTCCAGATAAATGCGGGTAAACTTCCTCTAAATTCAACCTTTCTTATCCCAAACACATTTAAACTAATTAGTACAGAGGTGTAAAACCCATAAATAGAGCTTAATTTAACATTACCATACTCATTAAATACTTAAGCTTCATTTTCAAAATACATTTTTCTCAATAATAAGTGCAATTTAAGTGACCATTTACTCCCAAAACACATTCCTTTCATTAAATACCCAAATTAACTTATTAAAATACCATCAAAAATTCTAATCTTGTCCAAAACATAATTCATGTATGTTACACAGTCACATGATGGTAGTCATAGTTTTAACATATTGTTTCTAAAGTATGTTTTAAGGTGACACAAATAACTAAAAGCTATATCCTCTTTGCAGGATAACCTTGCACTTGCTGCACTACTGTTTACTTAAATATAGCAAGGTCAATTTGTTAATAAGGGTAGGATGTTTTTGGTCCNGGTCCCCCCCCCCCCCCATTACCACCACATCAAGCATGCCCATGAGCTTTTAATAAAGTTTGTTTTTCAATATCATGAAAGTAAGCTTAGCTCCTATTCTTTCAATTACCATATCAAACTAAGTTGTGCCCTAAATTTTAGTTTTTATGTTAGTAACTAACAAAATATGTTTTAAAATATCACTGAATAGAAGTATTTTTTTTAAAGTATCAGCCGTTCTATTATTTTCCCCAAATTATTTGAACAGCAGTAAATTTTAACATTTCGTTCTCTCTGCATTTGAAGTATTTGATATTGATCAAGATTATACATTATCTTATCATATATAAATGCTCACATCGTACATTACTTCCAAAGAAAAAATAAATCCTTCCTGTCTTGAATACAATCAAATTCACTTAGATATTTTATGTATTCTTTATATAAACAAAATATGAATCAATAGTTGAAATGAATTTTAGTAAATGTGTGTTAGAGCTCAGATGTAGCAACATTTGGTTGTCTATGAACGAACCTTGTTATGCCACTTAGATTTAGACATGAACATTGAATGAGAAATATTATTTATGGCTGGAAAAAAATATATTTAATTCCATTCAAGTTCAGCTTAATTCAGAGAAGATAATGTAAATGTGCTAATTACATATTGTTAAACGTTTTTTTAAAACTATTGTGGGACTTAATGGATCGATTTGATATTTCACTGGAATACACCATGTGGGACACATTAATCGATTAACCAAGTTGGATATATACCATCGGTTCTTCAATAAAGAATTGTATTTTGGTTTATAAATAGGTCATATCAGTGCCGATGAACCATTTTCCCAACTTTTAATGATAATCAGGTTTGTGTTATTAAGGGTAATTTGAAATAAGGTAATTGAAAAATAAATATAGTTTTATCCACAATGTTTCTTATTAAGCCTAATTTTTGTTCTATTTTAGTTATATGATTATTTTGTTGAAATTAGTTTATTTTATTTTGAATTGAATGAATCATGTTTATGTCTTAAAATTTTTGGCATAACCTAAGATCAGTGCCTAAGCAAGTATTGTTACGTTGCCAACTTATAATTTATATCTTGCAACTGAATGTTGATACATGTATGTTGTTGAAGACATGCTTAATATTTTGTTCATGAAAATATTTTTCCCCTTTTTTTCAATCTAAATTTTTCCGTGTTTATTTAAAATAGTAATATATATAATCCTGTAGCTTACTTGCAAGTTTGCAAAGCTCAGAATATTATTTTCTATCTAGATAGTTTTTTAATTCACAGTACATAATTTTTCTTTGGTGCTTAACCTAAATGAATTAAATGTTTCCACAAAGAGAGTAGCTTTTATTTGTGGCTTAGGATGTAAAATCTTATCCGTGATGGTATTTAGGGCTGCAATTTGGCTTCATAATGTTTTTGTATACTTGAGCTCTAAAAAGTCAACTTCCCTCAGTTCTTTGGTCATATATTTTACATATTATAATCCAATTGTTATATACATTAAAAAAAAGGTAATTATTGATATTAACAAAATCACTTTATTATTTACATATTTTGACTTTTGCAAATTTAATTTAGTGCGTTGTTTAGTTTTATGTTACTATGTAACATATTTTTAAAAGTTTTATGTAATTGCACCTAAATTGATTGATAGGGCAATAATTTGCTCCAACTCTTGTGTACATAAGTTATGCCCTAGCTGGGTGAGTGGTGTAGGAGTGTATCATAGTCTACGACTAATATCGGCCATTATTTTGTTATTACATTCCAATCTACTGGTATTGTCGGGATGTTTTTTGCCTTGGTAATGTTTTTAAAAAGTATTTTTCCACAAACTTTTTTCAATATTTAATTATATTCCTTATGGACTGAAGAATTTAGCCTATACAAGTAAAAAAAAGAACACTTTTTTAGAATCGACTTTTTTTTTGTATAAAGAAGTTTTTTTTAGATATTGTGCCTTTTCAAAATATTCAGACAGGGAAAATATATATTATAAAGTACTAACCACGAAGCCAAATTTATCTTCTAGTTATTGTTTCTGTGTCATAGTAATTTAAATATTTAAAAAATGTACATTGATTTTATCTATAGAAATCTTAGTATTTGAGAAACTATGAACGGTTCAAAGCGGATAATGAATCGGTGTTTCGATGACTCAATGTAGCTATCAATTTTTGTAGGCTGACTGAGGTTTTGATATTGCGAACGATATTACCGAATTACACTACCACGTTTGTAAAATAATTTTCTTCCTTGTTACATATATCTTTATAATTTTTTTATTGCTTATTGTATCTTATTGTAATATTACAGGTAAACATACACTTGTATTCTAAAGTAATTTTTATTTACAAAAATTGTGAAACTTTTTTACAACGTAGATGAAAAGTTGTGTAAGAACCATCGTAGTGGATTTTATAAATCTGCAAGTAAATTTTATGTGTCGATGGTTGTCATATAAAGTAAGTTCAGTGTAGAAAATCCATTCACTGAACAATATAAGATAGCTTTCAACCAAAAATATCTTGATGTAGAGCTTAAGTTTTGAATGTTTGCTGCTAAAACATTTGTTAGATGAAGATTTAATTTCTCTGACGGATGCGGCACTGAATACATGTATATTCCTTCAACAAGTTAACTAGACATAGTTAAAAGCATTAATGTTTTATTGTAATGGAAGTAATTAATGGGATAACATTTTACACTGTTGAAATTGAAAGAAGTAAACATATTTAGTTTATTTTGCTACATCTGAATTTGATGGTGAAATGGTAAACTATTTTTAAAAAATCACATTGATGACAAAAATAAAGTCCATTATTATTACTAGTACTATTACATTACAAGGTCGTGTGTAATTGACGTGCGCATGTTGTAGTAAAATTATGTTGATTAAAACTAAACAAGTTTTGACAACATACATAATAAAGACTGTACATATAGTTACGTTGAATATTGGACGGTACACCTAAAAATTCAATTTTTTGTGTAATCGAGAATAATTAGGGTGGTGTTAGGATGTGTAGAAGAAAACCTCCATGATGGCAAGTATATGTAAAGCCAAACGTAAGACTATGAAAAGTGGGCACGCCACAGTCCGATTGTGGTGCTGGTACTCTAGTGTAATGTTAGTATTTAGGTAATTTAGTCTTTAAGATGTAGAATTAGATGTCTTGTAAAATTTTTGAGTGGAACTTTGAAACTTTTCATGCTTCATATAGGTTAGTGTTTAGAAATCGAATATTAATATCTTAGAAGCAATTGAATATATTAGAAAATGCTTGAAGATTGTGATTCAAGTTCCACTCGATTTTCCAACTCTAGGTGTTAAGTCTGTGTCCCCTTACCCCTCTATTTTAAAATACTATTGGCAAATCTTGTCATTTTTTTTTTTTGTAAATTAAATGTTTTCACTTTTTGTTGGTACATTAAAAGAACAAAGAAAAAACGCAAAAAAAAAAGTAACTTGTCTATTTCCGAATGTGTTGGTTTAATGTGGTTTTTGTGTAAAAGTAAACTAAATAAGTAAGTACTAGGTTAAAGGTAGATGTTTTCAAGTAGATTTTATTTAGTTGGTAGATTAACATAGTTAAATAATAGTTGATAGTTGACTTTTAGGTTTAGGTGAAAGAGGCTGAGTCATAGCAGACAGCTTGATTTTAAGAAGTAGCTCTCAAGTGTTGGAACAAATGGCCTGTTGAGGCAAATGACAGTTAAGTGCCCTTAGTTCATTCTTAACCTTAAACCTAATCTCCATTTACCATTAGACAACCTAAAATTTAACTTTGTTGTTTCCAAACTTAAACAGTTGACATTTGTATTTTGGTCTTTTTATATGAAATCTTGTATATTAATTGTTACATCTTGTTCCCTTTTTACGTTTGATTCTTGCCATTAATGTTTGATTATGACCAAGTTTTGTGAATTCATATCTAATCTTTTAAGTAATCGATACCTATTTTATTTAGGTTTTTACAAATATTTGTACCCATGTTGGAATGTAGTTCTGTATTGTAGATTTTGTAGCTTATACAGTTTACAATACTAAAACTTATCATAAATGTTCTATACAGCAAGAAAAGCCTCATAAAAATTATTTTTATTATATTTAGATTTGTGCATTAAATAAATGGGAATCAAAGCTGCATCATGATGTAGCAAGACTAATTAAACATAAAAACATACTAATGATAATAATAAAATAAAGTTTATTTTGTTACAGAACTTTTTTGTGATGAATAGATTTTTCTTGTTGTGTCGAAAATAAGCAAAAAGTGTTAAAATATCATAGGGTAGAGTTATTTTCCTCTGAAAAATATAAAAAGATTGAAGAAGGTATGTTTCTTAGTGACTGATAGAGGTGGCAAGACGAGTTCAATAGAAGTGTTTAGTGACAAGATGCAAGGCACTTTTCATTTACTGTATTCATAAACAAAATGTGTGTGTGGAGTTGTGTTTTGCCATCGAGTTCCTTGTAAATAGTTGAAATTACGCTATGTTTCAGCCTCACAAGTAGTTAGTCTGTAAGAAAAAAAAATTCCATAAAAAAATACGCAACTAAATGGAATAACTTAATTTATTAAATATGTAAAAAGAAAAGGTGTTGAATAGAGAGAGAGAAAAATCATAGGTGGTTCAGCTAAATGAAAAGTGAAATCAAGCATTCCTGTCTTCCTGTTTTTGTTGCGAAAACTGAACGAAAATACACAGCATGGATTACATCAAGACAGTGAATAGGTAAAGATGTTTTGTTGTCCTTCGAACTCTTGAAAAAGTGTTTTATTTCTAATGTTTCTCGCATTTTTGAAAGGTTTTGAAAAATGAGTGAATGGATGACATTTAAAAAAAAAATCAAAAGTTAATTGTTTGGAGAAACTTTCTGTGCTGAATTTCAGGTGGTTTGGTTCATATTAATTGATCGTTGTATGGAACATATTTACTTCATTTGTTTATGCTAAGATCCAAGTTGTTTTTAAATTTCACAGGAAAAAAGTTTGTTACATCCTTAAGTTGAATATTAAGTAAATGAAAGTTAGGATTACACATGTTATTTTTTATAGTATTTATTTATTGTATTGCAAAGTCGAACCGAGTAAAAAAAAATTGCCTCATTGGGTCATTTAAAGGATGTTAACATTTGGTAAGTTAATAAACTAAAATAAGTACTCAAATGTAGATAACCACATTTCCAGAATAATTGCAGTCAACTTTGATAATAAACAGTATATGATTAATGTTGTTTGGTATATGCTCAAATTTCTAATTTAAAGTTAAAGTTTAATGTCTTGTCTAAATTCAATAGCATAAGAAAACCAAGTGACCTAGCTGTGTGTTAATTTAATTTGTTTACAAAAATTCAGTGTCATTAAAAAGAGTTGGTATAACAACGCATCCACCATAAAAATAAAATTCAAGGCCTTATTAAATGACTAGTTATGACAAACCACTGAAATCTATCCATTTTGACATGTGCAATTCCTACTTCACTCACATAGTTTCTAGTTTCAGCATTTTTTTTTGTTATACTTTATATATTTTATTACTTGATCTATCCTTGTTATTTAAATGTGTAAATAATTTCTTTTTATTCAAAGTATAGAAATTCAGCATGGTGTGTGATCCGTTGTGAAAGTGTTTATTTATCAGTTGCTTTAGAAATAACAACTGGTGTTTTTTTTTGTTGCAAATATGTGGATCCATTTTGAGATCAATAAAAAATCTGCAAAACCATATTTGTTTTGTGATTCACAACCATAAATCTACTTTCTAAAATGAGAGCTGGTGTAGAGCTATGCTTGTTAGGTCACGTACGCGCCAACCCAGGTGTCCCAACATATGAGTAGTCTTCTATCTAGTACCGTACTGGCCAATCAGAGAATTGCTGGCTTTCGTCGATTTAACTTCTCTTCATTCTAGCATTTGTGCTGAGCAGGCTGGACTTGTACTTTGTTTAGGGGCGGGTAGTAACATTGTCATATTAGCAGTAGCAGTCCATGCTAATGTTACACAGTGGGTCTGTAACGGCGTCAAACTAGCCTCATGATGACATGAGGAGCTAATTGAATGAATGAAAGAATAAATAAATAGCAGCTCCAGTCTAGAAAACAGATTAAGGTTTAGGTTTGTTGTGCTGACCACATGATACCTTCTATTTGCAAATGTTGGAACTATCATCTCTGGCTATGGCTGTGCAAGTCTCATCAAGTAATGTTTTATTAACTTTTATTTCACAAATTAAAATAGACATAGCAAAGATATTGAAATAACCATGGCACTTTTTGCACACAAATCCCATTATAGGCGTGGCACTAAAAGGCTTAAAATCAATTATAGATAAAACCATCAGCTTCGACTTCCTTTTTGAAACTTCGCCAATAAAAATAATGACGGCTAAAATACTCCATTTATTTTAAATTATAGCCATTCTGAGCTGGTTTATACATTACAGATTAATATTCATATGGAAAAAAACAATTGAATTGTAAGTTGGTATAGTAGCTTGATTTGTCAGATTAATACAAAATATTAAAATGGTGCAATAAAACATTTTCCAGGTAATTTTAGTGCATTAAGTTATCTAAATACAGTCAACTCTCGATTCTATGACCTCGTTATTGGAATTTTAACAGATATTGTTCAGCCCCTGACCTTCATACTAAAAAATTGCATTTTTTAGACAATACGTGAAAAAAGTAAATAAAATAAAACTTACCTATTTCTTGAAGATGGTACTCCTTTCACTCATTTCGCCAAAATTATAAGTTTGTATCAAATAAAAAAAAATAGCGTGGGTCATCAAAAATTGTTCACAAAATCCAACCAAAAATGTAACCAAATAAAAATAACAATGTTAATCAATAGCATGGGTCGGCAAAAATTGTTCACAAAATCAAACCAAAATAGTAACCAAATCGAGAATCGAAATAACAATGGCAAAAGCAAGCCTGGCGCGTGATGTAGCGGCAGTCCCAATAATAAAATTAACATAGTTATTTTTTTATATTATTGACACAGCATAGCAAGATGGCAGTGTGAAATATCCTTTATATAAACAAATCAGATAACAATAATTACAATTTATTTGTTTAACAAAGGTGTTTTAGGATTGTAGAGGATTTTTGCCAAATCATTTTTAAGATAATCGGCTAATCACTTGATTAACAGCAGATATAGGTAGACTGTTTAGTAGGTGTTTCTTTTTAGGGGTGTGGGAAGCTTTCAAACATCGACTTATCTTTGAAAAAAAATTCTGGCTTCGCATTATTACAAAGCTTTGTTGACAGCAAAAATACTCAATTTATGTTAAATAAGTGGAATTCTGAGTTGCTTAGACCTTAAAAATTAATATTTACACGAAAAAAAGATAAAAAAAAAAGAATTTTACGTTGCAATAGTAACCTGATTTATCTCCTTAAAATGTAATACTAAAACCATTATTGTAATAAAACATTTCTTAAGTAATTTTAGTGTATACACTGAAAGTCTGAATAAACACACAATATTTCAAGCATAAAACAACTAAAAAAAATAGCCAAACTTTAATTCAGCTTAAAAAATATTTCATATATTTGATTCGTGTTCGCTTTGAATTGAAAAAGGGGACTTCGCACACCCCTAATTCTTTTGAGAAAAAAAACCCAAAGTGTTAAATTTAGAATAGTTTTCTGTAATAATATCCAATACAATACAAATTGATACATGTATTTTTTCATGTGGCTGGCACATTCTTGGCTTTGAAGATTCGTACTGTGTTGTCGGCCCCTCCAGATACCATGAAAAATGGTTCTGACCAGTCACAGCAAAGAACTTTATCTTCATGACCAGTTAGATCAAAGAGAGCTCTTTTAGAACTGAAAAATAAAATAAAAATATGCCAATTAAATTAAGTATGTCAAACTTTATGTATCTTAAACTTACAATTTCGTATACCTCGATTCCTAGTTCTCAAATTCCAATGTTTTGATCAAAATAAAGACAAAACAGAAATAAACCATTAAGTGCATTGCAGGGTTCAAATCCAAGTCGGGTGTACTGAGGGCAGTTATTCCTTAATGGTTTTATAATCTCCCTCCATGCAAATGTGAGTACACTTCCTCTAAAATTATTACATATATGTATAACCTGAACAGGTAATAAGACCCAATGCTAAATAAAATCCAAAATAAATAAAAGAAAATTTTAAGTTTTGTAATGAAGTACCTTCGAGTGTCCCAAAGCTTTACTTGTTGGTCGTATGCCCCAGATATGAAGAGGTGCTCATCTGTGGTGGACCATCTGACCGACTGTACCCATTGAGTGTGAGAAGTGAAAGTTGTTTTTACCAAAGAGCCCTCTGGAATCAATCAATGTCACCATATAGTAAATTTGGGACCTGCTTTGGTGGCTGCATGCTCTAAGGAGTCAATTTCGTGTTAAAGACTAGACTGCTAGTGACAGGAAGATCGGAATTGGAATCCCGGTCGAGTGTAATGAAGGCGATTTTTCTAAAATTGTTTTCCACTCGCCCTACATTCAAATGTGGATACACTTCACACTTCCTCTAAATCAACCTTCCTCATCCATAATATATTAGCATAATTAATACATATGCATGTAAGCTAAACATTATGCTGAGACAAATGTTGTGTGTGTGTGTGTGTTGGCAGGGGTGGGGGGAGTGGTGGTTATTGAAATTAAATTAGGATAGATGAAAATAACATTTTTCTATCAAGAGAAAATAGTTTGGGTTCATGTATAGTGCATATAGTTGTGTGTTTATTGATGCAAACAAATATTGTCAATTGAAACTTTTAAGTAATTAAATTACTATTTCTAATTTGCTAAAGCTTTTTTATACCAAGCACCATATCATACTTCCCGTTCAGGTTAGATGTATATACTAACTACGCTATCAGCATCAATGAGGTATTTTGCTATACATATTTGGAAGAAGGTACAACAAGGTTTTTCTTAAGGAGAAATATTATAAATTCACATCCAATGACCATTTTCTGTGTTTGTCCTTTTTGTTCCTTTTACATGTTCTTATCTTGAGTGTTCCATGATTCTTTACCGATTTCCTTTTTCTTCCTTTTGTGGTTTTTGGTTTCCTTTTTTTAGGAAGTTGTGTTGTGTATTCCACACTACCTCCTGAGGAGTTCCAATAGGATGAAACCGTGATTGGGTGGCAACAATCGATTTTCTTCAAGAGGCAGCTATTAAACAATTTGCTAAGGTCTAAATTAATAACAGAAAAAGTTTAAAATAATGGAATCATAAAAGTAAAATTTATTCTTTATACCTCTTTGTCCAGTAGCAAAAATGAAAAGTGTGAACTGTGTTATTTTCACTGTAAAAGCCATATTGTGTTTGTTACCTTTTATATGTTTTCTATCTTTATTTCTATATTATATCTTCTTTCGATTTATTAATATGTATGTATTCTATCTAAATAATTACCAACAAGCTGATATACCTTTCGACCTAGGGTCATAGAGGCGTACATGTCTGTCCGCAGAGGCGGTGATAAGGGTCCTACTGATCGGGGACCAGTCTGCATCAAAGAAAGACTTATTGCCGACAATCTCTGTTTTTATACCGCCTTGTTCTGCATCCCACAACCTGATTGTGTGATCCCACGAGGCTGTGCACAGCTCACCAATGTCTGACCACACTACAGCTGAAACTGCCTCTTTGTGACCAGAAAGTGTCATTACCGGAGTCTGTGAAAAAAAAGAAAACATAAAATAGTCATTAAAGATGTGCGAAATCGACTTTTTCGATTCAGCCTGAACATTAACTGAATATATGAAATAATCTCAAAGCCGAATCAAAGTTCCAATACTTTGGCTAGTTGTTTTAAACTTGAATTCATGATGTTTACAACTATGATAATTGAACATGACTCGAGTATTTTAGCTATCAATATTTTTAATTATTATTTTTGAAGAAGCTTTATAATTGTTGTCAAGGTAATTTTTTTTTTAGGTTTTACACACTCGAAGGTTTGTACACCCTTGATATTAATAATAAACTCTTTAAGAAAAACCTCTTTTTGAGGTATGTTTTCTTATGTATAAAAGAAGGTTCGGATAGAAACATAATGTTTCAGTTATTGGTTCTTTACAAAGAGATATACTTTAAATTAAGTGAAACGATATTAAGATAAAGCCTAAACCATGAAAAAAATTCACCCTTATTTGGGATTTGCCATGTCCTGTCTTCAACTTCTTTGCAGCTGACTCACCATCTTCTGTGTTACTTCCATGGGTGTCTGAAATAAAAAATAACCGTATAGTTTTCAAATTCTGTACATACACATTACAAAAGTACTTATAATTTTTTTATTTGAGGTATTTAACATGCACTTTATAAAACCAATCGACTTGTCAGAACATAAGAATTTTTCCATGAGAGAGCGAAAGGGCCTATCAATTTTGTTGGGAAAGTTTATTTTTGCATACATACATTCCAGTGTTTCTTTACATGGTACAATTGACATGGGAGCAACCGCTTTATTTCCCCTGTGAAGGAAGTTTATCACTCAAGAAAAATACGACTTCAGCTGGGTTTGAACCTGGGGTGAGCACTTTACCCCAAGACCACAAAGGATGACTAGCATTTAGCAGTCTTGCAGTTCAATAACATATTTCAAATTTTACGAAATAAATAATTAATCCACATGAAGTGACTAAAAAAAGGGTTATAACTAGATTTAGTGGGATTATAACAAGTTTCAATAATTTTATGATGGTTAATAATTCCCTAAAACAAGGTACAAGTGCCTGATATATTTAATTTGTAGCTAAAGTGCTAGTGCCATTAGTACTATCCCCCTTGCCCCATGTATTAGCACCCGCTTGGTTTATATGCACATAAATTAATCAAACTAATATAATAGAGATGAGGAAGGTAAAGTTCTAGAGGAAATGTACTCACACATGCGTGGAGGGAAAGTGAAAAACCATTAAGGGAAAACCAGCCTCAATGCACCCAATTGGGATTTGAACCTTGTCATCGACCATAAAGTCTTAACGTGAAAATGACTCATTAGATCATGCCACCATAAATAAGGGCTACCATATTAGTAAAAATTTATATTTCTAAGAGATACAAATTGTCTTTTTATATACATTCCAATTTTCATAGGAAAATAGAAAATGAAAACTTAATTTTTTGTGGCAACATTGATAATATGACTTGATGTATGAATATGTGAAAGTAAATCTATTAACTTTTCTAAAGATCAGATAAGGCTCTTCGATGAAAGTGTTACTTGTTAGCATGGCTCACAATGTAAAATATGCAGGAATGGTTTACATATTGTGTTTCAAGAATGTACATTGAAAAGTAGTTTAACCTGCTTTGGTGGCCGCATGGTCTAAGGCGTCACTCTCTCAAAAGACTAGACTGCCGATGACATGGAGAGATCGGAGTTCAAATTCAGGTTAGGTGTACAGAGGGCGGATTTTCATAAATATTGGTACATACATGCATAAAACTCTGACATGGTAGTAAGATGCGATACCATTAAAAGATAAAAAAAAAAAGTAGATTTGTGAATTGCAGCTTTACCTGCAGGCCATATCTTGAGCATTGTATCCCAGCCCCCGGTAGCCATAAGAACCCCAGTGGAGTTAACCCCAACACACTCAAGTCCCCTCTCATGGCCCCGGCACACGTGGATACACTCGACGGCGTTGCTAGCCACATTCCAATCCCACAGCATTGCCGTCTGGTCATGGGAAGCGCTGCAACATTACAGATACAATCTTTACCATACTTGCCTTTAATATTTGGCCCTTTGGTTCGACTTATTCATGTTGAGTGTCATCAACTGTCTTCCGCCTTTGACCGGGTCAGTTTATTAAATGCCTTAATTCTTCTCTCACCAGCACAATTTATATTATCTGCGCCTCCCATTTCTTTCTTTTCCTCCCTTGTGGTCTATTTTCTATATATTTCATCTCCATTATTCTATTTGAAATAATATGTATTAAAAAAATGTATTGACCTAAAACATTTTGTAATAAATAAAATGATAGAATATTAGAAAAATGGTAGAGCACAAATATAAGTAAAAACACTAACACATAATTACACATATATAGCATCGAAATATTGAAGTGTGTGTAAATATGTGTTAGTGTTTTTACTTTTATTTGTGCTCTACAATTTTATTAAAGTTCTTTCATGTTATTCATTATTCTATTTGGTAATGACTCATTTTCCATCCTCATTCCATGGCCATTCTATCTCAGTCCTGCTTCCTCTAATATCTCATGTACTCCCTGTACACCCACTCTTTTATGGATAGTTTCATTCTTAATCCAGCTCCTCCTAGGGACAGCTAGCATGCTCCTCACAAACTTAATTAATTCCCACGGCCTCGATCTTTCTTGCATTCAATGTCCAGGTTTTTGTTGTATATTTAACTATGGGTACTAAGTATGACCTATACAGTACTTGCTTACAATTCAGGAGTATTTAACATTTCCAAAGCAAGTCTCCTACACACCTTTGAAACACTTCCCCTTGCCGCCCTCTTCTCTGCTACCACCCTTTGCCTCAAGCACGCATCCAAAATAAAGGGTCAGATTCATAGTCAGACTTAGTGTGCCTCAAGTGTGGATCAATACCAAACACATTCCAGAATTGAATGAGCCAGTTTTATATGTGAAACTGGCCCATTCAATTTGAGTCGAGGTAGGTGTCGTCTTGTATCTGGTTATGAGCTGAACTTGAGTCATATTAAGTCTGAATATGAATTTGACCCAAGGAAAGATACATGAAGAGACATGAATTTCCTTTATAGGATATTGTTATTTTTGGAAGAAGGTACAAGAAAGGTGGATGAAAACATATATGAAAGGAACGAACACAATATAGCTGGCTTTTACAATGAAAAGAAGAACACAGTCCATACTTTACATTGCTACCACTGGGCAAAGAGGTAATGGCTACCGCTTGAAGAAAATCGATCATTACCACCCAATCCCCTGACCTAGGTTTTATTCCATCGAAACTCATCAGGGAGGAATGTGAAACGCACAACACTACTTCCTAAAAGAGTAATTTACCAAAAAACACAAAAGGTAGAAAAAGGAAAATGGCAAAGAATGATAGAACACTTAGATAGTCTCATGTGAAAGATGTAATAGGATATTTTTATTAGGTATACTTGCCTTACAAACGTAGCTTGTGTGTCATTGAGTGACACCCAAGCTACAGCCTTAATTGGACCTGAGTGACCAGGGATAGTGAGGTGGTGCTTTCCCTTGGTGGTCCATAAGTGGAGTGTGTTGTCGTAGCACCCAGCCAAAATCCTGTAATAAACAATCTCAATTAGTGACAGCATGCAAAAAGTTTCTGAAATAAAATTGTATTTTCTTAAGTTAGAGAGCCGCCTCGGTGGCGTAGTTGGCTAACGCGCTAGTAGTGTTGAGCTCGACTGCCGAGGACGGGGAGATCGAGGTTTGAATCTCAGTCGGGTGAACTGGGGGTGGTTTTCCCTAAATGGTTTTCCACTCTCCCTTCACACAAATGCGGGTTCACTTCCTCTAATTCAACCTTCCCAATTCCCAATCCATTAGCGTAATTAGTACTTAAAGCGTATAACCCGAACAGGTAGTAATACACGGTGCTAAATAATAATAATGGTATATTGCCCACTTCTGAACAAGAGGCTATTTTCAGCATGTAACTAGGAAAATGAGGTAGTCTAGAACAGAGTACTTTATTAACTGTCTCATCTTTATCTCACGAGACCTGAGAAAGAATAAAATTGTGAACTACGCACAAAAATAGGTTGGGTTCTCTAATCATAAAAAATGCCTATTCATGACTCACCAGCTTCCGCGGACTTGCACTGCAGAAACCCAGTCATCATGCATAAGACAGTCCTGGGGCTCTGGAGGTGGCAAGTGCTCCACATACTCTATATCAAGTGCCAACTCCGATGATATCCCATTCTCCTCAAGGAACTCCCCCAAGGTAACTCGTAAGAACTGATTGTTGATCAGGAAGTCAAACTCCACATCGCTTCTTTCTTCATCTGTGATCTGTGATTCTGTAGAAGAGGTAGAAATTGTGTCGGTAATTAAAATAGCTAAAAGAGAAATCTTCACTAAACCAAGTAACTTTTTTTTTTGTACATGAAGAACGGTTCTTACCTGTATTGACACATAGTCCCTCAACTTTAGATGTCGAGGATTTTTTTCCAAACAATGAATCTAAAACTATCTTAAAGCAACCAAAATTTTCTAAACATGATTGGGATTGTGTTAAGAATTTTATAGGGCTCCAATAAGCTAATGGTCTAGGAATTGAAGAGGAATACATTTAATCTCCCAAATCCACCTCAGTATGACTCACACTCTTGAAATCTTAATAGAAAATGTATTACAGTGAAATCTCTTAATAGTGGACAGTGGACACCTTTCGGGATCAAAAAAAATGTTTGTTATATAGAAGTGGCCATTATTATATTGGGGGGAGGGGAGGGGGTGGGGGGAAGGGAGAGGGAATAATAGTGCTTGAACAGCTTAATATATATAAACCTATATACAGTGGATATTAACTACAACAATCTAATTACTACACTGTGCAATATTGTATCCAGGATAGTAATTATGACAAGTGAATAAATATTGTATGTAGTTTACTGTTACATATTACATCACACACAGAACACTATGCAAATAAAATGAAGTGTCAACAGTAGGCCTATATATGTGTACGAGCACAGACTAAACTGATGGAACAACCAACGCTGAAGGCTTGGGAGGTACAATCTAGAAGTAATGTAGTCATAAGGTACTACCTATTTAGGCTGTTTTAGAAACTTTCCCTAGAGAGGGGAAGTCAAAATGGCTCACACTTCGCGGGAGAAAATGGCTCACACTTCGCGGGAGATAATGGCATTTCTGGCATTCTAACTGTAAAATAGTGTAACTGGCATTTTCAAATTTTGTCTGCTGTTTAGAGTTTATGAAAGAAAAAGTGTCTCTTGCAGTGTCCGTATCCATTACTGAGAAATTCTGTTATTGGGAAGTTGTTTCATCATAAGAGCCAGGTAAATTTAAACCCTATGTTATTAGATAAGAATCCGCCATTCAGAGGTGCCTATTAAGGGAGATTTCACTGCATATTACATGCATACAACGCATATAAAATATACCAAACCTTTTATAAGTTGATTGACCAACAAATTTAACTCGGTACTTGTGAGGCTTGTAGAAATTGCAAACGGCGTCCGCGGCACAGCATATCTAATGGAGATAGCATTTGACCATTAGTTACAAGTAAAACAATTGGTATCATTAAATTCTTATTACCAATAACAGGATGTAAGCCACATAAAACTAGAAAGCAAATAGTAACACTTTTGATAAACAAGTTTTTTTTAAGCATTGCATCTTACTACCCATTCCAGTTATATGTTTATGTACTGATTACACTAATGTGTTGGGGATTAGGTTGAACTTAGAGAGAGTGTTCTCGCATTTGCATGGAGGGGGAAACCATTTAGGAAAAAAACCACCCTCTGTACACCCAACCGGGATCAAACCCTGTCTTTAGCAGTCTAGTCTAACGTGAGAGAAGCTCCGTAAACCATAATGAATAAGGATGATGTTCTCAGTACTGTTGTATGGGATGTATTACTATTTGCTGCAAATTTACTTAAATAAGGGGAAAAAATAAGTATGACACCAATTTATCCATTTAATGAAAGAAAACAAACCCAATCACAAAGCATTTTATTCATGATCCTTGTAGGGGCCTTATTACTGACAAAAACACACTAGAGCAGTTCTCAAGCATTTACAACCAATGCCCCCCCATGATAGATCATCACATTTCCATGCACCCTAGCCTCTATTATTTTCTTGGGATAGTTATAAAAAAAATCTTTAAAATGTTTTGTTCTCTAATGCCTTTTTTATTTTATACAAAAATCAATGTAACACTGACAGGAATGTGAAAAGAAAAAAAAATTATATTAGTATGATGGTTGCTACTGTTTTGTTTTGATTGGTCCTTAAATATTGGGCTTGATTTTTGACAGAGCACACCCCAAATTGCTTTCTGCTTCAATTCAACAAAGCTGTTTAGTTTTTATGAGCCAGAGTTGAAAATTCAGTGGTGTTGCGTGTGGTAGCAATTGTATTTAAGGAGGTTAAAGATAAGTGAAAAACGAATCAGAGATTTGTGCACTTGAAAATAAACATGTGCATGTGCAAGAGCATTTTACATTTAGCTGGTCATCCAATAGATGAATTAAGGCTGGTAGGCAGTATTGCCAATACGGAAAGAAAAAAAAAAATCTTATTTACTTTGGAAAAGAGATTGAAATAAAAAAATCTCAATTCTTAACTGTTTTTTAACGTTATTTCCTAAATTGTTCTCCACCATAGTTGGAGGTGCTTCACACCCTCATGGTTAGGAATCAAATCTCGGTCGGGTGTACTGCACAACCTGGGTTTCCACTCTGCTTCCAAGTAAATGCGGGTACACTTCCTCTAAATATAAACCTTCCTAATCTATAATATCATATGCGTGATAGGTACATATGAATATATGCTGGGAACGAGTAACTTAAGACGCAGTACTAAAAAAACACTTGCTCAAGTAAATATGTAATTTTAACGTCGTTTACCTTACACTACACCCGCCTCGGTGGCGTAGTTGGCTAACGCGCGAGTCGTGTTGAGCTCGACCGCCGAGGACGGGGAGATTGAGGTTCGAATCTCGGTCGGGTGAACTAGGGGTGGTTTTTCCTAAATGGTTTTCCACCCTCCCTCCACGCAAATGCGGGTTCACTTCCTCTAATTCAACCTTCCCAATTCCTAGTCCATTAACGTAATTAGTACTTATAGCGTATAAACTGAACGGGTAGTAAGACGCGGTGCTAAATATTATTATTATTATTATTAGCACCGCGTCTTACTACCCGTTCGGGTTATACGCACTTACGCTAATGTGTAATGGTAGGGTGATTGTGAGATGAAATGGAGGACCTACAGTTTAACGTGGAATCCGAACCACGGTGGAGGCCTGGCATTCCCCACATTCACAAGATGTCTTGTCAGAGGTGAAGGAAGGGTTTGGTAATCAGATCAATCTGTGCCGGGACCTGGGATTGAACCCCGGCCGCCAGCACAGAAGTCTGACACCTTAACCCCTAGACCGCCAGGTCATCAATATTATTATTATTTACCTTACACAAAGGTCAAGGTACAGTCTGTATATTTTAGTTATTGAATGTTGATAAGTCTATAGAAAGGCCATGCATGGTCTGGAGAAAATTATAGGCCCTAAGGATAACCTGGAGAAAAAGATGCCATTATTTTGTTTTCAAAAAAGTGAACTTTAAATTAATTAATTATTATTAAATAATGGACTTGCTTTATATTTCCCTAAAAATTTTTTTACTGTAGGAAGAAAGATTCAAGATAAAAAATGATATAGACTACACGTGTTTTATATAAGCTATATAGTTTTTTAGTGCATTTTGCTAGGGTAAAATTATGTCATTAGAGTTTGAATGTACAAGAAAGGAATGAACGCTTAAAGTAAGACAGAAACAATCAGATTTTTTTTTATAAACAACTTACTGTTGTTGTTTAGTAACAAAATGAATTTGTATTTGTAAACTTGTTTCAGACGTCTCCATGGTGTATAATTAAACCAAATGAGAATGAATATAAACAAGCAGTAGAGCTAACACTATTGAGAGAGAAATATATTTCTAGTACTAGAATAAATTAAACTAAAATATGTTTATTATATTGCTTATATAACCACTTATTTAAATATAATTATTATGCTCCATTGTATAAAAATAAAGTAAACATTCAAAACTGAATTAAATCATTCAGATTAATAAGGTTGGTACTGTACAAGGGAAAATTAAAGATGGTTGTCGTGGAGATGTCGGAACCTTCAGCGATTGATAAAGTCGGTACAACTCCCATAGATGAATTACATATTAAACACGTCACTGGAGGAAGTATTGTAAAGTTCAGTCCAGTATTTTCGTCAGATGCCAAGTGAGTTTTCTTGTATTTGTTTATTATACTATATGGTTGGGCCTATATTTATAGGTTAAGCTAGGTCATACATAGTTGTTTTTAATTTAGGCTCTATCCGAATAGTCTACTTACGCGACGTCGCGTTGGCTCGTGGCCTTGATAGCTGCATTGGCAATCACGTGACCAAGTGTAGATCTGTCCGAATAGTCGCGGACTAGACCGATGCAGTTTTCTCGAGGTCTTGGTAACCATGGATACGAAAGCTACGAGCCATGCGGGTTCGGTGTGGTGTTTGACTGGCAATTGTTTTAGTAACATCTTTTCGTCTGTTGAGCACCGACTTACACAAATTATTTGGTAGGAAGCAGCACTGTGGGCCCAAGTGTGTTGCCGTTCGAATAGTTTGATGCAGTTTTCACTATAAAAACAGCGAGAAGTGTAAAATTATCAAGACTGCATCAATTCAAGTGTACTTGACTATTCAGATACACTCATAGCAATTTAGCTTCTTGGTCGAAATGAACTAACCGTGATACTCTTAATACTTTAATTTGATTAAAATTGTGACTAAGAAATTTTGGTGTAGGAAATGGTCATACAACATAGTCTTCAGGATACACTATGGCTGTATCTGAATAGTCAAGTACACTTGACTTTATGCAGTCTTCATAATTTTACACTTCTCGGGGTTTTCATATTAAAGACTGCATCAAACTATTCGAACAGCAACACACTTGTGCCCACAGTGCTGCTTCCTACTTAATAACTTAGAAACTATATAAAAGTAATCTATTAGCTCTAATGATAAACAAAATATTTGTGTAAGTCGGTGCTCAAGCAGACGAAACGATAATACTAAAACAATTGCCAGTCAAACACCGCACCAACACCGCAAGAAAACTACATGGGTCGTAGCTTTCGTGTCCATGGTTACCAAGACCTCGAGAAGATTGCATCAGTCTAGTCCGCGACTATTCGGACAGATCTACACTTGGCCACGTGATTGCCAATGCAGCTATCAACCCCACGAGCCAACGCGACGCCACATAAGTAGACTATTCAGATATAGCCTATGTGACTGCCTGGTGACAATGTTCTAGACACAAAATATTGTCTTTTTATTTATTTATTTTGGTCACACATTTAAATAAATAGACAGTTTTGGTGGCCTGGTAGGAATGTCTAGGTTGCAAGTATGACTGTGTCCGCAGGCCTTCGCACAGTTATAAAAATTATTTCTAGTGTCTTGTCTTTGTTAATGCAATAATTAGTCTGTAGCATGTTTGTGTACTTAAATTGTGATTTTCACAAGAATCATATTATTTGAAAACGGGAAACTCATGTAGGCACAATGGTGGGTCAAAAAAAAATCGCATTTAAATTTATATTCTTAGTCCGTTTTATAGGTGTTGTAAACATAAATTTTACAGTACCTAATCCATAGGGAAGTATTGTTGAAAGCTTTTAACTTTATAGATGAAATCTATAATTACTAAATCAAATAAGAAATGTTTCTAAAATGTCAAATATTAGTGACTTTCAATCATTGTTGGTGGTCGAAAGTGGTTTTCTTATAAAAAAGGTGACCTGGTGGTCTAGGGGTAAGGTGTCAGACTTCTGTGCTGGCGGCCGCGGTTCAATCCTCGGTCCCGGCACAGATTTATCTGATTACCAAACCCTTCCTTCACCTCTGACAAGACATCTTGTGAATGTGAGGAATGCCAGGCCCCCACCGTGGTTCGGATCCCACGTTAAACTGTAGGTCCTGGACCATTTCATCTCACAATCACCCTACCATTACACATTAGCGTAAGTGCGTACAACCCGAACGGGTAGTAAGACGCGGTGCTAATAATAATAATCTTATAAAAAATTAAGGTTTATGGCTAAGGATACTGGTTCAATCACCAATGAACCAAAGTTTATCATTAGCTAGTAAAATTAGAATTTTATCTTTTACAGTGCTGAATCGAATGTTCCAAAATTCAGCTTGTTTGTATGTCATAGCTGATATTATTAGTCAGCTCAGAAAGCGAACTATAAAATTACTATGCATAATAGTAATAGAAGGCCTACGATATTTTACTCTGTTTTCTAACTGTTGACATTTTATAGACCAACAAAGGACAGGTCTATATTGGCCCACTAAAAACATTCGATAGGCCTACATAGTTAACTATTTACATGATATAATGCATGATGGTTGCTACAATACCAAATTATTTTATTGGTGTTTGGATACATAATAAACCCTCTAGGTGTTTGTATCTTAACAACATTGTTATCATCCGCCTCGGTGGCGTAGTTGGCTAACGCGCTTGTCGTGTTGAGCTCGACTGCTGAGGACGGGGAGATCGAGGTTCGAATCTCGGCCGGGTGAACTGGGGGTGGTTTTTCCTAAATGGTTTTCCACTTTCTCTCCACGCAAATTCGGGTTCACTTCCTCTAATTCAACCTTCCCAATTCCTAATCCATTAGAGTAATTAGTACTTAAAGCGTATAACTCGAACGGGTACTAAGACGCGGTGCTAAATATTATTATTATTATTATTACTAACATTATCATTTAAATAAATAAATAAAACTTTTTGCCACTTCTAGACTTATGTTTATGCTACTTTTCCGATGCAATGCTATTAAATAAATTTCCTAGTAATTTCCCACTCAAAATCATATTTTTTATTATAGTTTTCCTTATTTTTGACGTAATGAACCCATATTAGAATTTAAAGAGAGGATTGTAGAACCACCTGCATCTGCGGTTACATGGTCCCAGGTGTTTCACTCACAATAAACAGGATTGCTAGCGATGGAGAGGTCTGAGTTTGAATCCTTCCCAATTGTACTGGCTTTATACATATAATTTCTCGCTCTATACAAATGTGGGTACACTTCCTCTGAATTCTACCTCTATTACCCATACCCCATTAGTATTAATGAAGTTAGCCGATACAAGTAGTAAAGCATGGTACATAACAAAATAACATTGTGAAAAACATGTGTACACACTCATTTTGGATTCACACGATTATCCTGTTAATGACAATGAAGTGCGAAGAGAATCGTTAACATCTAAAACTGCTTAGCCACAGCTTCCATTATGTATAGGGCTGACCATAAGGGTGGAATAAATTCGTTTGACAAATTTAGGTTCAACCCCCTTAGGTGGTCGTATGGTCTAATCCTCAGAAGGGTTAACTCTTGCATTAGACTAAACTGCCTATGACTAGGAGATTAGGATTCGAATCCTGGTTTGATGCACTAAGGGTGATTTTTCCTAGATGGTTTTCCACTCTCTTGCCACACAAAGTTCATATTACCTGTTAATTTCCTATTAATTAAACCTTCCTCAACCCTAATACATCAGTGTTATTAGTACATACGCGTACATCCTGAACGGGTTGTAAGATATGGGGCTGAAAAAATTAACCTAACTTACTTGAATCACTTCTAGTTCTCATCCTAACATCATTTCCAGCATTGCTTTGTCTTATATTAGTATTGTTGTAATTATTTCATTGCAGGACACTATTTTTAGCATTGGGCAATATAATCCGAGCATTCAGTGTAAGCACAGGAGAGCATGTCCGCGACTACAAGGGACTGGAAGCCAGAGCTGTCGGCGTGCAATTCCATCCAAATAATCCTCACTTGTTGGTGGCTCTATCAGAACAAGGGGAGTTGGCTCATTGGAGATGGAAGACCAGGCTACCTCCCCAAATATTGGTACCGAGCAATTGCAAACAAATTTAACTTAATATCATTTGATTACTATCAAACTATACAGTGACAGAAGGCATGGCTGCTGCTATGAAAACTAGTTTTTGTTGTTGTTATTGTTGACTTACAAGGCTTTAGTCTGTTATTACATTAATGTTATGATTGCAATACATACTAATAATACTCCAGTAGGAGTTATATAATTAGATTCATCATCATCATCATTTTTCATCTCAGGTTTCCCAGGTGTGGTTGACAAGTACACTACATTTTGTCACTGGATTGTGTTAACCAAATATTTCCTACAATTGAATAAATAAAATTAAAATTGTTTGATATCTATCACACACTTCTGTATGCGGTAGCCCAGTATATATTAGTTAAATAAAACTTAAAACTTATTTAGTGTCATTTAATTTCAACATCTATTTCACACTTTGGACCTACTGGTATTTTCAGGAGTGTAAGCTTAAGAAAGAGGCAATCATAGAAGAGGTGCAAAACTCATGTCTACTCCTCAACACATTTTTAGATTGAATAATTTTAATTACATTTTTGAACATCTCTTATTGAAAGTAAAAAGCTTTTAACTCTGAATATATAAGGCAGGCTAACCATTTTTCTTGCTAAGCACACTGCCTTATTTTTCAAAGTGACTATATTGAATAATAAATCAGAAGTTTGGGTCTATTATATTGAATATGACTCACTTTTGTATATTTATTTTTCAGAATTTGCAAAATATATGTGAAAACTCCACTCCAAACGGTTTCTATTTAGTTCCTAAAGGTGACGACCAGGATGAAAGTTGTGACGTGTATGTGACCTGCAAGTTGAAGTCAAAAAAATATCTTCGACTTTGTGTGTACGATGAGAAAACTGGCGAATCTTCTCATGACAATCTAACACGGTAACTGCATTCTAATTTATTTTATGTGTATCTAAATTATGATCAGTTATATTATTCAAGGTGGGGACGAAGAGAATGTAAGAAAAGGTAACTATTTTTGCACATTTTATATCAAAACTTTTTTTGTTTAAAATAAATAAAATAATTCTCCATTAGAAACTGTTATGATGCTGTTTTTGACCCCTCTCATATATTAAAAAAGTTATGAATGATGCTTATTTTTCTTTAATAAGTTGTATATAAAATAACCTTTTAATAATTCATCCATGGAAAGTCATGCGCTTTTCAGAAATAATGTCAATGTATTGCACCATAAAACTTATTTTTTCTTTAAAAGATCAACTCTGTAGTATTTAGCAAAATCTTGTGACTCGCTGGCTCCCTCTACCCAATAGGAAGCCAGCCTTCACAACATCTGTCACCAGGAGTCTTTCTATTAATTAGTTTTAACACTGGTTGACAAGGGGTCCAAGAGGAAAGGGGTAGGTCATATTATATGAGCCGCTTGTGCGTATGAATTCATAGAGAACTCGGCAATATATCAAAGACAGTAATCCACAGTGCCGGTAATATATTAAGTTCAATTCATCACGAGGCTCATTTAAACAGTGCCGGTAATATACAGAGCAGTAAGACAGTAATTATCAGTGCCGGTAATATTCACACAGTGCCAATAACTTAAATCCATAGAGTACATTAAATATATTAGAGAGAAAAATCACAGATAATCAACCTGTGAAGTTAACAAATAGTGTTATTTTATATATCATATCTTCAGTACCGAAGGTGTATTCATCTAAATAAAATGTGTGCAACATCAACAGTCTTTGATAATTTCATAATTATAAGTATCAAGTTTACTCAGATCACATAACTGCGAGCAAGTGCGCAGTAAGGCATGCTCTTGTCGTCATCATCACAAAACCCAATATCGTTATAGTTATTGCTCAATCACAGGGCAATATCGCATTATAAATCCGTATCATCCTAATTGGTGCCGTAATGTGGGCCAAATATCAATATATAATTTCAATATCACTTCAATCAGTGCCCATCGAGAGCTGAGATCATTATAAAACATAGAGTTTAATTTTCTTTACGGTGTGACATCAACAATTTTCGAATATCTGTCAAGGGTGGCCTGGAATTTAATGACAAGTTTTTATCTTTTTTTAAAAAGTGTCCCATCTAATACCGCTTGTATGACGCTTCGACAGGCCTAGCAAGCCGGTAGTGAAAAATATATGACTTGAATAAAAAACTGACCCAGTCCATAGTCTGGAAACAGTAATGGACGTAAAAAGTAAATCTAATTCTGCTATGCTCATGACAGATATTCACCAATTTTGATATCACCGTGTGAAGACAATTAAACTGTATGTATGTATGTATTGAAGCAAATTTTTATTTACTCAGGTCAAAAAAAGTGTTGCTATAAAACTGTAAAAACACTACACCCTGACCTTTACTCACTGCAAGTTTATCATATTTTATATTTTAATAATCTAGTGGTGATGTAATGAACCATTGCAACATTTCTTGGCACTCACTATAATAATGCACAGGTTTGCAAAATCTAATTAACTCATTTAGTTTCACGTCTTAACCCGGATTCATGTGCTTAGAGTGCTAGGTGCAATTTTAGGTTTGTGTGCTAAAAATGACAGTTATGTCATCTTTTTTGTATGGTTGTACAAGATAAATCTCCAGACTTATTTACATGTCCCTATCTGTGTGTTCTATCATTCTTTACTATTTTCCATTTTCTCCCTTTTGTGTTTTTTGGTTTCCTCTTTTAGGAAGTTGATGCACGTTTCACACTCTTCCCTGATGAGTTCAGATAGAATGAAACCTAGGACGGGGGATTGGGCAGGGATGATCGATTTCTTTCTCTCCTTCCATCATTCGTCTTCTCTCACTTACACACTTTCTCTTATCTGCTTCACCTCTGACAAGACATCTTGTGAATGTGAGGAATGCCAGGTCTCCACCGTGGTTCGGATTCCACGTTAAACTGTTGGTCCTTCATTTCATCTCACAATCACCCTACCATTACACATTAGCGTAAGTGCGTATAACCCGAACGGGTAGTAAGACGCGGTGCTAATAATAATAATAATAATAATCTTATCTGCTACTCCCATATCTTTCTTGATATCCTCTCCGTCCTTTCCATCCTCATTACATGCTCATTTCATCTCAGTCTTGCTTCCTACACTATCTCATGTACTCCTACTCTTCCCCTAAAAGCTTAATTCCTTTTCCTGTTTTTCTTTGTGACAGCCGACATGCGTCTCACAAACTTCATTCCCATGGCTTCCACTTTCCTAGTCTCTCTTATAATCACTGTCCATGTTTATGCTGCAAAGGTGACAATGGGTACGAATTATACCCTTTACATCATTTCTCTTCTCCATATCAGGTCTCTTACACACCTATAGAACAACTCCCCCTGCTGCTTTCTTCTCGTTAGATCCTCCCTGCTTACACCTTTCGCCAACCTTTAATACAAGGTCATAATATTATAAATAATTATTGCTCTAGTCTTGTTTTAGCTAGATAATGTTTAATTTTTTCTGTAATTTATTTTTATTTTCATAGAAATGTGGAGATCAACAGGCATGGTGTTTACAAAATAGCCTTTGGGGGTCAAGGCGAAGATAAGTATTTTGCAGGGATCTACAAGAAAAAGCTTTATATCTCAATCCTCAAAAAGAAAACGATTGATATGTGAGTACCTACATTGTAATATTTATATTCCCATTTTAATCGATAATTAAAATTAATAGTAAGACAATTTCCTTTGTAAGTTATTCCAGTAATTATTTGAGTTATTTAAATTGTATAAGTTCTTACATAATATAAATTAATTTTTCAAACTGTAGGCCACAGCAGGCCCATATAATTTATAACCTGGTATTAAAACAAAATAATAAATTATAAGCTTAGGGAGCCACTTATTAGCCCCTTCTACGGACTCTGTATTCGTAGGCCCAAAGTCTGTGGTCCTTGGTCCTTACTCCTTATAAATTCTAATCGCATCCACGCCATCTGTATCCTTAATTATGTGAATCCTGCCAACCAATGAGATAGTCAGAGACTTTATCCAATAAAACTCTTCAAAATAAAATCTTATTCAGCAAGGAGCAACTGGCTAAGATCAATAAAGGAATCCAAAACATCTTTTTGAGAAAACTTTCAGGATTGAATACAAATTTAGGTTAATTACAATTACAACACATATATTTATAACACTATATGCACTGTCAAACTTGTAATTAACAACAGATCCTTTCACTGCCATTGGTGCTTTTAGTCTGATGTGCGCACACATATTTACTTAACTTTGTTAACTTTGTTAATTAACTTTGGTAGTCCGTATGAACTAGTACTTATAAAGTTAAAGTTGACCAACTTCTATGGAATATGAACCAGGATAAGGATACGGATCAGGACTCTATATAGACTTTGATACTGTGGCATTGATTTCTTACGAACCACGAACATATGGATATAGAGTTTGTAGATGAAGCTTTAGTGTATTGACGTTAGTTTTAAACACTTAGTTTTACTTTATTTTTTAAGAGAGGCCTCCCCTCCAAAACTTTTTTCAACATATTAAAGCTAATTTAAAAAGAAAAAAAATGACAAATCTACTAATTTTTGTAAAAATGGTTCATTGTTTTCAGTTCATTTTTAATTGTCATAAATTCATAAAACACTTTAATTTTTTTTACATCCATGCAGAATTTCTGTCTGGTCTACTGAGGGTGGATTTTCCTAAATGGTTTCCTACTCTCCCTTCATGTAAATGCAGATACATTTTTTCCCAATTCAACCTTTGTCATCCCCAACATATTAGTGTAATTAATATAAATATGTATGACCCAAATGGGTAATTAAGTCACGGCGCTAAAAAAAAACCAAATACATTAAATTTTTTAGAAACATACCTAATAATATCTAAACTTTAAAATTAAATTGGGACTATCGGCATAAAATAACATAAAAGAGAGTAAAGCCATTAAGCAACGGTAGACCTATACTTCTCTTTAAACAGAATTTTAACTTTACTTTACATCCATTACTGTTTCCAGCCTGTGGCTTAGGCCAATTTCTTATTCAAGTCATATGTATTCCACTACCGGCTTGCTAGGCCTGTCGTAGCTGCATACGCCTAGTAATCTATCTTAAGACTAGGATAGGCACGACATCCAATCCCCGGCTGTTAATTTATTAATGTAAAAGGGTAAATCCATGTGATAAATTTTACGGCCATGCCGAGAATCAAACCCGGGATCTTTAGCTCAGTAGGCAGACACACTACCGACTGAGCTAAGGTGTCAAACTGAATTTTAACTATTGTATAAATTGAAAAAAAAATGTAGTTAAAGCTATATTTGTTCATAAGAGCATATTTCATAATTATATATTAAATATAGTTGAAAAATGACTAGTGGAGGTGTAAATCGAACTCTGGACCTTTGGATTATCATGTCAATGCTCCACTAGTGAGTTAACCAGGTAAGAATCGTCTCATACTAGAATTATTCTTCAGTCATAATTTAAGGCTAAATTGGCAATAAATATGTTAAAATCGGCAACCACTAATAACTATCATAAACAACCATCGTTGATTTGGTGAAGCTCTCTACAAAACAATTATATCTGATTGGTTAAAGATTTAACTGAGAGAAAGAGAGCATTCGACTTGTTTCTAATATTTATCTTTGTTTTTAGTAAAAAGATTGGTGGTCAGCGTAGTTTAACCTGTGTGGCCTGTCATCAAGAACACCATATGATCATTGCAGGAGACAACACTGGTCGTATACTGCTGTGGCAAGAATTTTTCGAAAATCCTAATTGTGGCTCTTCTGTTTATCACTGGCATACATTGCCTGTCACAGACTTGGCTTTCTCACACTTTGGTCAGTATATTATTTTTGATTCCAACTTATTACTATTTTTTATACTTACTGTTCTTAATACTTAATATCAGTCATTTAAACTTTTTGTAAGCGGGTTTAAGGCACAACAATAGGACGGAAGTCATTGTTGAACCTTTCTAAATTTTAGGGCTGGGACTAGGGATGTGAAAAAAGTATTGATATTTTTCTCAATACTTTTTTCTTATATTATTGCTGATATTTGTACTAAACACTCCAGTATCAGATCGGTATCGAAAGAAACAACTTCTTTGCTATCGTCACTCAAGCTAGGATTAAATGTTAACTAAGGTGAAATGGGGAGGAAGAACAAATTACATTATTTCTCACTCATTTTCTGCATGAAAAGCAAAAAGCTACTTTAGCATTCAATCTCTTTTAGCTCATCATAATTATGCATAGCTGTAATTTCATCTTTATTTTATCAATACATCCTAACCGGGGCGGGGGAAGGGAGTGAAGTGGTGACCAGTCTACTACCCCTTTATCAATGAGCACGGTAATCAAAAACTAAACAAGAGAAGCTTTTGTAGAGATTAACAGACATAGTTAACACTAGCATGCTCCAAGCAGATGAAGCAGAAAAATTTATGTACGTTTCGAGATCGATACTTACTGTTATTGATACTAGTACACTATCAATATTTTTCTTCTGATACTTTTAATGAGTACACTATCGATATTTTTCTTTTGATACTTTTAATGAGTACACTATCGATATTTTTCTTTCGATACCACATCCCTGGGTGGGACCCTTGAATCTTTGATCCCTTGAATCCTTAAGAATATTTGAGATTCAATGATTTGAGAAAATATCAAACTCTAGATTTAAAAAAAAAATGAAAATATATTAGTTTTAAAATTTTGAATTTGAATTTATCTTAGAGCTTTCATACTTTTTATTGGTAGCTCAGACCAACATACTTGTAGGAAAAGATTTAATGACCAAACTCCAGACCATTAATTTAACACTTAACTGAATTTATATGAATGCCATAATAATTTATGCATTTGATCAAAAAATGTTAAATATAGTTACTATTTTCTACTATGTGCATAATCTTTTTTTCCAAGATTCGGATTAATAAAATAGTGAATCCGGCCCATCTTATATTAATATTAATATATTGAACTTATATTATAATAGGTTTTATAATAGTTATGAGTTGCTCCTAAAAACATCTTTTGCCATATAATATTGTTTTGAACACAGTTTAAACCAACTTATAATTTATTGAAACATTTTTTGCATTTGGTATGATTGTAATACATTAATATACATGTCTCTTTTTAAGGAAAACCTCTGCTCGTTTCTTTGATAATTTTTTTATATAGCCTAGAAGAAAGTACATGAAAGATTAATAGAAACACATAAAAGAGAACAAACATGGCTTTTGCAAAAAAAAACAAAAAAAAACCGTTCTTTGGTGCTGACTGACAGTTCACAGCTGACTTCTGACAGTCAACATTTAGGTATATACTTAAATTTTGACCGTCAGGAGTGACAGCTGCTTAACACATGTTTTTGCAGATCATATGGTTCGGCATAGGGATACATAATTTGGTCTGGTAGCTTTTCAAAGCTTTTAGCTGTTAGCTGTTAGCTGTCAGTCAGCACCAAAGAAGACATGGGGCTACTGTAGCTGCCATTGGACAAAGAGGTAATAGCTGCCCCTTGAAGAAATTATATCATTACCTAGTTCAGAGGATTGGGCTGTAATAATAGATTTTATTAAAGAGTCAACCATTACCTCTTTGTCTAGTGACAGAAATGTAAAGTGTGAACTGATTTCTTCTTTTCCTCGTAAAAGCCTTATTGTTTTCAATTACCTTCTTCCATATATGACATTGATATAGATATGTATTTACTTACAATTATTTGAACCACATTTTTTCAGGTAGTTTTTTCTACAGTGGAGGCGGTGAACGTGTGATGGTGAAGTGGACGTTAGACTCACCAGACCAAAGACTCTACTTGCCTCGACTCCCTGAGAACATCTGCCATCTGGTGGTGGCTCCTGACAACTTGTATGTGGCCATATCCTTAGCTGATAATGGTATGTTAAAATATTAATTTATTGATTTATAATGATTACCCGACCATTGTTGACATGTTAAAAAATAACATTCCTAGAAATGTTTCAGTTACTCCAGGCAATAAAATTGACCATTTATTTTACTTTGTTTATTTAAAGATAAAAAAATAGGGGTGTCAAACTTGATTCTTCGATACCTCGATATCCTCGATTCTTACTGGTATCGAAAGAATCAATCTTTTTATTACAATATTACAATTCTCTATAATTCGATTCTTTGTTCTCAATGAAAGTACCGGCAACTAAGAAAATTGCAAAATCTAAAACAAGTAGTAATCAAATATCTCTTATATGAGTTTATTTGCCGTAATTTGCTTTAGTATTTTGGTTCAGTTAACAACGCTATTTGGTGAATTTAAAAGACTTTTGTTTTCGACAATTGGTTGTTATATCTTTTTTTTAATTAATTGAGCAGGTGAGGATTAACTTGAAGGTAAAAATACATGCTTTCTAATGTAATCACTATGATATATTCTCCACACTTGTGATATATGACTACACAGTCAACAAATACCTCTGATCAAACCTAAAACTACTTGGGCTGGATTGTTAATTTATATTGTTATTACTAAGGTTTCACAGTGCGTTAGAACAAAAGTGACCACTAGTATCAAAAGCATAACATATATTTATTATTACTATAAAACATTCATAGGCAGGAGGGCTTATTTTGCTAGACATATGACACTATTGATGACTGGATGTATAAAAAAAAAAGGTTTAAAAAACCGATTGCCAGGTTCATATTTTACTTCTTATTTATTTTTTTCCCAAAGGAATATTTTTATATTTTGTTCTATTATTTAATACCCCCCTCATTGGCGTAGTTGGCTAACGCGCTTGTCGTGTTGAGCTCTACTGCTGAGGACGGAGAGATCGAGGTTCGAATCTCGGTCGGGGGAACTGAGGGTGGTTTTTCCTAAATGGTTTTCCACTCTACCTCCACGCAAATGCGGGTTCACTTCCTCTAATTCAACCTTCCCAATTCCTAATCCATTAGAGTAATTAGTACTTAAAGCGTATAACCCGAACGGGGAGTAAGACGCGGTGCTAAATATTATTATTATTATTTAATCAGGAATCCGTGTGGTGGATTCCCATTTAAAAACCGTCAGTATCATTCAGCACTTCACTTGGTGCGGTGAGGGCGAACCAAACAACAAAACTTGGTTTCCCGCTGGGCTGAACCTGGATCCTCGAACCAAGTCTATGGTTCTCAACGGTCGAGTAGGACACATCCAATTCTTCAACCCCAACACCTCGTCACTACTGTACAATGTGAGTTTGTTACAAGTTTATTTTTATATTTATCATAGAACATGGTTTTTGACAACTAACAAATTCAGGGATGTCCAAAACAAAAATTAAAATAGTGATACAAGGGGACTCCTTCACTGTCCAGGCACCACCGCCTCCAAGAAAGCCTTGATGGCAAGGGGGATCTAATGATTATGCTTTCAATTATTTTTAGGACATTCAATGAGTGTCAAAAAGCTAATTGGAGCGGATTTTCTTAATTTTATTTCTCTTTTGATTAATTTTCCCCCTCTACCTTTCTATAACCCATTCCATCACTTTTACAAGTGTTAGGATGGATACTTGATAAATAACAACATACATTATCTTCTACTTAGTTTAATCTTGAACAAAACATTGAAAGGACGATAGAAGAGCAAGGCTTACACACTTACCAGAAAATTGTAGGCCTCAAAGTTCACAATTAAAACAACAAAACACATAATTATAATATAATTTTCAGGGTAAATCAGTCCCCTTCTTTAGCAGAAGAGAGTAAAACACAGACTGGACTATGGCAGCATGGCTATAGGTTGACCATGGTCACTTAGATTCTGGTGTTGCCTGTTTATTGATTTAAAAAAATTGATGCTTGGATTCTTCAGTTGCGTCTTCAAACTTGTGTATAAATAAGAATCAAATAGTAAAAGCTATTATTTATGCTTTTAGTGAGGATTACTCCATCTAGATATCATATTCTGAAAATTGAAAAATGACATGGGAGTCGAACCCAGGACCTTTGGCTTAGTACGCCAATGCTTTAACTACTGAGATATCCAGGAATCGTCCCTTGTCCAGTTTCATTCTTTGCTGATATTTTAAGGCAGAGAGTATGATGGACGTCGGGAAATCGTCGGCTACAAATGTGTGATTTAATTGAGATCACGAGCTATCAGATAACGAACGCATCCACCTTCGACTCGGTAGTTGGTGTATTGCACGGGACGATTCCTGGATAGCTCAGTGGTTAAACCATTGGCGTACTAAGTCAAAGGTCCTGGGTTCGTTTCCTGTGTTCAGGTGTCATTTTTCAATTTTCAGAATTGTGTATATATTCTTGGTAGATGGATAGAATGTTGTATTTATATTATATATAATTTTATGATTGTTAAATAAAATTATATTATCTGTTATTGTTTATATAGAAATTACTAACTGGTGTGAGTAGGCCTGCTTGGAAGGAAATGAAATACGTTTGTACCCTGAAAATTACATAATTATGTGTTTTAGTGATCTTTGAGGCCTACAGTTTTCTGGTACGTGTGTAGGCTTTGCCCTTCTATCCTCTTTTCAATTTTTAATATATTATAGTCATTAGGCGCCATTTTTCGCAGAATTTTAAATACTTTTAATAAATGGATTTGTGCTAACAAAAGGATGAACCAAGCTTGGAAAATTTCAATGAGTTAAATGTTTCCAGGTGGATATTACATGTCAGAACTACTTGACACAGGAGCGTAACAAAGTTATTGAGAACACAGACGTGACAAAAATTTCTTTGAGCAATGATAGCCTGTGGTTGGCAACGGTGGAGCAATGCAACAATTTGGAAACACATTTTGAAATCAGGCTCAAATTCTGGAACTTCGACGAAGTCAAACAAACGTATGTATTTATTTTGAAACTATTAAGAAATATGATTGCTTATTTTATCAATGTGAAGGTGACCTGGCGGTCTAGGGGTAAGGTGTCGGACTTCTGTGCTAGGTGTCTGGGGTTCAATACTCGGTCCCGGAAAAGATTTATCTTACTGCCAAACCCTTCCTTCACCTTTGACAAGACGTGTGTTAATCAAAACTTGTGAATGTGTGGAATGCCAGGGCTTCACCGTGGTTTGGATTCCACGCTAAACTGTGGGTCCTCCATTTAATCTCACAATCAGCATACTATTACACATTAGCGTAAGTGCGTATAACCCGAACTAGTAATAAGACGCGGTTGCTAATAATATTTATCAATGTGAAATTAGATATTACTTCATATGGAAGTGATCTTGTGTTAGTTTTTGTTAGTGTACATATAAGATTGACTCATAAAAGATTTATGATAAACAATAAAACAAACACCAGCTTTTGCTGATCATAACCAGTTTCATGAAAATATTAAATATTATTTAGATTAAAGCCTGTTAGGGTCAGTTATTTGATGTTGATGTTTTAACCTATTGACTTTACTGGTCCTTAATCCAATCTGGCGTGCTTTAATGTTTGTCTTTCGTCTGTTAATCTTTTGCCATCCAAACTTAGATAAGTAATAGAAGCAGCTTAAAGGTTACCTAACTTTCTAACTATATCAATTTTTTTTTGAAACTTGGAATCAACTCTAGTTTCCTTTGTCATAAAAATTATCTAACTTTGTTTTTAAATAACTTAGTACACCTTAGATAGTGAACCATTACTTATTTTTTTGACAGTACGGATGTGCAAAGTCACCTTTCTTACTTAAAGTGAATCCAAATTTAATATGTATAAATATAAATATATATATATTCTACATGGGACCGACGGCTTTACATGCCACAATCTACATGGAACCGACGGCTTTACATGCCACAATCTACATGGGACCGACGGCTTTACTTGCCACAATCTACATGGGACCGACAGCTTTACTTGCCCTCTCAATAAACTTGTGCTACAAACTTATATCCCTGTAGAAAATTTGTACACTCCCGGTGGATTTGAACCCACAAAAATCTGATCCTGAGGCGAGCACTTTACCTCAAGAGCACCGAGGTTTACTGGATGATAGATGGGCCAGTTCCCATATTCTTAGTTTTGAAGGGTTGCAGATTTATTTGTTGAGGGATTTGAGCAGCTTGGTGCTGGAGGGATTTAGGAGAATTTAGAGTAAAACCTTTAGCTTAGTACGCCAATTCTCTAACCACTGAGCTATCCAGGAACTGTCCCGTGCCCAGGATCATTCTCCACTTATATTTTAAGACAGTCTGTGACGGATGTGCGGAAATCGTCAGCTATGTCCATCGCGGACTCTGCCTTTACATATGAGTGAAGAATTACCCTGGACATGGGATGATTACTGTATAGCTCAGTGGTTAAGAGAATTAGCATACTAAGTCCAAGGTCCTGGGTTCGATTCTTGTATCCAGGTATCATTTTTCAATCCAAAGAATTTGATCTTTAGATGCAGCTATAATTGTAACTAACAAATATAATAGCTTAGCTATTTAATCTATCATGTATATTTTAACTTAATTTTGTTTTGTTTTTTAATGTAATTAAAATTTTGGAAGCTTTGCACATCCTTAATTGACAACCATGCGACTATTTGCCTTCTCTTCCCTTTTTGATTGTTGTATTCTCATTAATTTGTGTGCGCCGTAGGTTCTGCTTGAATACGTGTGTAGATATGCCTCACGGAGAAAATAAATTATTGGACCTAAAGTTTCAACCTATAACAACAGAGGAGCAACTGCTGGCTGTAACCACTGCTGAAGACAATAAGTTTAAAGTCTGGGGTCTTGAGGAGAGCAACACTATCAACGGTGAGTGACTCTATTTGAATCAGTCATACGTTCATTGCAAATCAGATGCCATTTAAGGACACTTGAACGTTTAAATATGGCTATTTAGTAGAACTTTACATTGCTGCCAGTGGACAAAGATACATTGGCTAGTTCTTGAAGAAAATTGATTGTTAACGCCCAAGACAAACCGACCTAGGTTTATTGTATTGAAACTCTTCGGAGAAGAGTGTGAGACCCGCAACACAACTTCTTAAAAGAGTAAACCAAAAAAACGCAGAAGGGAGAAAAAAGAAATATGTAAATGGTGATAGGCAACTTTGATAGGAACATGTGAAAGGAATAAGAATGAAACCTATGTTGGGGAGAATGGGCAGTAAAGATCAATTTTCTTCAAAAGGCAGCCATTACCTCTTTGTCCATTGGCTGCAATGTAAAGTGTGAACTGTGTGCTTCTTTTCATTGTAAAAGCCAAATTGTGTTCATTCCCCACCTTTCCTATACTTCCTTCTAAACGTAATACAATTACCTCATAAAGAGAAAAGAGGTTTTCTTTATAGAGATACCTATATTTAGTAGAATTGTTTGAACAGTGCTATTTTGAATGCGGATATTTTCATATTGAATACTTTACCGACTCAAAAATTGGCTGCACTTTCCCCCCCAAAAACAGCCCTAATAAAAGCTTAGTGCATCCTATAATTGCACCTTGGATAACACCAAATATATTAGTGTGCTATCCACTTACCATTGGCATGTTAAATCTGGTGGCATATCACTTGTGATAACCCCAGTGGTTTGGCCATAAAAACTGGAGCTACCACTTATTCTATCCTAAGCTTAAGATAAAGAACAAAAGGAACAAATTTAATTAAACATTAAAAAGAGGATTGGAGGGCAACACCTACACACTTACCAGAAAACTGTAGGCCTCAAAGCTCACAATTAAAACACAACAAAACACATAGTTATTACATTTTCAGGCTACATCAATCCCCTTCTTTGGCAGAAGGGAGTAAAACATACACAATGTTTAATTTAATATAACCATTTGGCGCCATTTTTCCTTTGATTACATACCAAAGGAATAAATTTGAATTTCATGGGTTTGTTCTTGTTAATTGTTTCTTTGTGTTTCTATTTATATGCCCTTTATTAATTCTTTACCAATTACCTTTTCTGCCATTTTTATTTTATTTTCTAAGAAGTTGCAATGCATATTCAACATTCCCCCTCCTGATAATTTTCGATAGAATGAAATATAGATTGGGGGATTGAGTGGAAACAATCAATTTTCTTAAAGAAGCAGCAGCCATTATTACCTTTGTGTCCAATATCAGATATGTGATGTGTGAACCTTTCTTCTTTTCATTGTCTCTTTAATGAAATCCTCTTTTCCCTTTTTGAGGTATTTGAAAGAAGAGAAAGGTGGATAGAAACATATAAAAGAGATTGAACACAATATGGCTTTTAAAATCCTTGTATGGCCAATTTTTTATAATTATATTATTTTTTGGAGAAGACATTAGATAACAGTTTCATTTTGTCCACAGCAAAATATATATGGAGATGTGAGAGTGTTGGATTTTTCCGTAACTTCCCCGTGGGTGAAATAAGTTTCTCGACAGATGGCTCATTATTGGCTGTAGCTTTTGACTCTACGTTGACAGTTTGGGTGCCAGAAACCAATCAACTAAAGTGTAATCTAACCCATACTAAACTCAATTCTGCAATTAGGTAAGTAATTTTGATACATTGTTAAGATAAGGGAGTCTACTCGCCTGGAAAACCTGGAATTCTCAGGGAATTTCTCTTTGCATGGAAAATCAAAAAAATTTCATGGAATTTTGAAGTTACTCGGTGAATTTTTTGAATTTCCAAAATTTTAAAAAGAAATCTATATAAATTACCTTATTTAAATAAATCCATCAACTATATAGGCAATATGAACAATTGGGTGCATTTAAAATTGAAAATATACCATGTTTGAAACATGCAGAGTAAGTTTGTACAAGTAAGCTTCAGATGGCTTACTTATGCATGAACTTCTGCCATTCATATGTGTTTTGTATGAAGAATCATCATAAACTATTTCCAACTTGTGACCGAGTCAATTTAGTAAAATGCCTCCACCTTCTTCTATTCTTCCACCACTCTGTATAAGAATGTCATTTTAAAATATCAATTAAGATACGTTAAAGTATTTTAATTATTTAATTTACAAAAGTCAATTCCTTATCATGAATTGAATTAGTATTTCAATTATACATTTGGCTTACGTTAAGAAAGAGGTTAATGAATTTTCATAGATACCAAGTTAAGAAATTAACAAATTTTTTCTGAATGGTTACAATTTTAACAAAAAACACATTTTAAATATTTATTTTAATATCCAGAGAAAGTTAGTTACAAGTTTTGTTTATGATTTTTATGACTACAATTTCATAACATTTAACAGATTATGAATTTTCTTAAATTAATAACCTATATTTAATGCTTTAAAAAAAATTAGCTAAGATGATTAAAATGCCAATTCCATGTACCTTTTAACTATAATATAACTATAGGATTGTTTAAGTGTGGAAAAATCGAAAAATCTCCTAGAAAAAAACTTAACATCTTCTGGAAAACCCTGGAATTACCAAAGAATTTTGTTTCCTAGATTGATTAGACAGCCTGTTTGAAATAGAAAGGTTTAATTTATATACTGTTGTTTTACTACTATTTACATGTTACTGTGACATTTTAGGATGAAATTATACCTTTGCTGCTGACTGAAATACTTACTCTTTGTTTGTTCTGCTTTACACTTATCAAATATCTAGATCTCAATGTCACTTAATATCTTATCTGGCAATATTATGCATATGTTTAAAGAATTTGCATTAAATATCAAATGTAAACCTTTACTCTTTATATTTAATCAATTAATTTTATAGAGATGAACTTCTTATTAAAGAATGACAACGCACGGAAATGAGTGTGTGGTATGAATGTTAAACTCATTTAGTCTAGTTTACCAGCACCAAGAAGGTAGGGATTCATTTCTCAGCTTAGTGTATTGAAGATATTTTTTCTTAAATGGTGTCCCACTCCCCCTCCAAGTAAAGGTGGTTACGTAACCTATCAATGAGACCTTCCTCATCCCTACATCTTTAGTCTAGTTAATATATGTGCCGCTTGATAACTGAACTTTGGCACAGCCTATGGAAACGCCACATCCTATGTCAGGCGCATCTGGGTTGGAGTGACACAAAAGTTACTATTGGTCCCCATGCTCTACACTCTACAGTATGTATGTGAACAACATTTAATATGCATAAAATATGGTGGGAAATTTTTTTTTAAGGGGAGTAAATCTGAGTTGACATTTTAAATTTATTTGGTAAAAAATCTGACACCCTATCTCAGTTGGTAGAGTGTCTGTCTACTGAGCTAAGGTTCCCAGGTTCGATTACTGGCATGGCCGAAACGCAAATGCAGGTTAACTTCCTCTAAATTCAACCTTCCCTATTCCTAACCCACTAATGTAATTAGTAATTAAGCATATAACCTGAATGGGCAGTAAGACGCAATGCTAAATAATAGTAATGAGTGTAAATGTTAAAATCTTACTGGTAAACTTTTGTACCATTATTAGCAACATTTTAAGGCTAAACATATAATTATAAGGGTGTGTTTGTTTTGGAAAATGCACCCATATTTGCCAAGAGACAGAATGTAAAGTTAAGATATATAAAAAAAAATTATCGGTTTTGCAACCGGTCGAGTATTAAACTCTAACCTCCTGGTATAGTTTCGATAATAAAAATAAAATGTGGTCTATATTAAGAACGAGCTTAAATTAAGATAACTATGAAAAACACAACAAATAATAACAATAAAAAATAACATAATATAGGTACTATGTGCATTGTGTACAGTCCACTTTTTCAATTTGAAGCAAAATTAAATTAATTATATGAAATATTCTCAAAGTTGAATTGAAGTTTGAAATATTTTTCTAATTAATTTATACTTTAACAAATAGAATATTGTGGTTGTAAAAATATTTTGCTCTAAAATCACTTAGAAAGTGTTTTATTGCCCAAATGTTTTAAATACTTCATTATAAGCTAATAAATAAAGTTATCACTACAACAAATTCATTTACCTCAGATTTTTTCATACAAATATTGACTTGTAATGTCTATAACTGTTTATATTCGCAATAATTGAACATAAATTGATATATTTTAGCTGTCATTATTTTTATTAGTGAAGCTTCGAAGTTATCAGAGCCAGATTTTGTTTTAGAAGTTAAGTCGAAGCTGATTTTATTTTTTTGAGCCAAGTCAAAGTTTTGAAGCTTCGTGCCATAATAACAACAACAATAATAATAACAACAAAACAAAAGTTCAATAATTATTAATAAACTTTTACAAACATTGGTATTTTATTGAAGTTATTTGTAGCTTTAATGTTAAGCTCTTTGTACACCCAAGGACCTACTTATGTTTCAGACATGTTAAGTTTGGAGCTAGTACTTGTTGCCACTTGGTTGTAACGGCCACAGACACATGTCTGGGTGTGTGGAACCTCCTGACGCTGACACTCATGTGGGTGGTTCCAATCAGAATCAACATACTTGTGGCTGATTCCTTGTCAAACCTAATGGCTGCCTTTACAGAGGAGAATGATTGTGAGTAGATTATATCTATTCATCACCTATTTTTCTTTGATTAAAATTACTATTCTTAAGTTTATATCTTAATGGCAATATCATTGACTTTCAATATAAGGAAACAAGGGGAGAATAATGAATTATTAGGACTCGAAATGGGTCGAAACTACTATTAAAAAAAATCCAAATCTTCATTTTACTTAACAAATCGTGAACTCAAATTTCAGAAAACATGGTAAACATAAGACGTTTATTTTCCTATATTAATTCTTAAGGTGCTGTAGACAATATAAATAGTAGCTTATTTTTTTGTATTACTTTCATTATAATATTTACATATTCATTTAAGTTGTAAATTAATGATTTTTAAGTTTATCTGAAAAAATTGTTGGACCAAACAACGAATAAGCAGTATCATAGCTCATAAACCAATTTAAAATTGAATGTTTGTTTTTGAATTGAGATCTTAAAGATTTTAGGGTCCCATCTGTAGTATGGATAGTTGAAAGTATATTAAAGTCTTGAAAAAATATATCTGAAGTGGAGCCAGTTGAAATTTAATTTTGTTCTTCTTGGCCAAAGTCAAGTATGATAACTGCTTAACAAACCTTCTCAATATAAGTTACTCTAATTTCTCCTTTGATTTACAGCTATGTCATAAACCTTGTCACAAACATCTGATTTTTAGTGTTCACTCATGACTATTATACACATTTTGTTTTTACTCTTATGCTCTATATATAAAGCTACTAACTGTTCCCACTTACAAACTCTAAGGTCATGCTTTTCCCCTCCTCAGTGTTCGTCTTTACTCCGATGTCTGGCCGACCAGTATATAGTCATAGGAAACTCCGCCCCGACAGATTATCCATTAAAGCAGCAATATTCTTCCCTAGAGACAACAAACAAAACATTTGCCTCTCATCGTGGCAACAGCATTCTCAACTCTATTTTCTTGACATCCACCAGGTAGGTATTCATACATACATTTTTATGAATAGAAGATCAAACGCCCAACTTTATTAGTCCATAAGTATTTTATTCTACCCCTTAGCTCATTTGGTAACATGTCTATTTACTTATCTAATGATCCTGGATAGGGTTAAAAAAAGGTAACTTTATGTTTTAACTTTTAAATCAAAGTGTAATTAGTGTAGTTGAATAATAGCCTGACACATGTGAAGCAAAGTCACAGTTGAACGTCCAGACAAATATAGAGAAGAGAAAACAATGATTCATGCATCATCAAACGTACAATACAGCACAGAAATAGCCTCATACAACAAGCTTGAATTTGCTGATCCATTAAAGCTGTCGAGCTTGAACTTGAACGTCTTATCAGAGGCTTGCTCGGAATTTGAATGCTCATAGTCATAGCCATAGCCACTTGGCTTACAACAATATTACATAATTAATTTAATCATAATTATTTGCAACACGTAAAATTGTGTTTGTTCTACTTTAGCTTAAATCTGAATCTTCATTTTGTCTAAAAATCTTAAATTCAAAGCTTCGCACATTGGTATGATTTTTTTTTAAATTTTCAATTCTGAATTTGTTGATACAGATTCTTTAGAATATTCTTAAGAAGTCAAGTATGAGCAATACATCCCTATTTTGCTGTCATCAGCTGATAAATTAAATTCCTGATACCCGCTTCGATGATTGAATGGTCTCTAAGGGGTCACTCTCTCAATAGACTGGACTGCTGATAGCAGGGAGACCGGGCCTCGAATCCCAGTCGGCTGGACTGAGTTTTTTTTCTAAATTATTTTCCACTCCGTGCAAATTTAGGTACATTTCCTCTAAATTAAACCTTCATCCCTAAGACACAAGTATAGTATTAGTATGTTTGCATACAACCTGAAAACATTTAAAGACGTGGTGATAAAAATAATATTAAAGCATGGTTTCTATTTGTTGTACAATTGTCACTAATAACCATCACACTGCAACTAAAGCACGCTAACAAATATTTTGATTTCTTAATTTTAAGTGATTATTTATCTGTATCTATGCATTTATTTTATAGGAACTGTTAACTTTGGAACCAAAAGAAACTATAGAGGAAGCTAATCAAAATTTGGAAGCCTTGGACCTTTTACCTTCTGCACTTTCTACGGTCACTCCATTCACAGCTCTTCTAGCTGAACAAAGCACATCGGGGGTGCAGCATGAAGTGACGGATAAGACACACCTTCAATTGGGTGAACCAGGAAGGGAGGCTATAAGACAGGTAGGACATTATACCGTTTGACAATTTTAAGTTTGTAACTAAGACAAATTAGGATTTAATATAAATCAAGAAAAGATTTTGGAAATGATCTACTTTTATAAACTTATTAAGGCACCTGTGAATTATATGTCATGCATCAACAATTTTCTTCGGGGTATTTAGAGTTAATTTTTCAATTTGAAGCAAATCTGGGTTGAATATTCGAAATAATCCTGAAGTTGAATTGAAGTTTCAAAATGCTCCTGTTGTTTTATTTGAGCAAACCCCACTTTTGACCACCACCATTGGTTGAAAGTTACTAAAATTTGGCATTGTATAAATAGGGTCTATGATTTATTTGATTTATTAATTAAAAAATAGAGATGGGACACTAGAATCCCCTCAAATCCTATAGTATTAGAGAGATTTGAGATTCATTAAAATCTCAAATAAATACCTTATTAATACCTTGACTTTATATTACGATTTTAAGCAATTGGTTAAAGGAATTATAAAGACTTGTGTAGTTGGGAAAATAACAAACTCATGAAAAAAAATTGTACCAATATAATTAATTTACTAAAAAAAGTTTTTTTTATTACTTATAGACATTACAAACGAAGTATCTTACATCAATGGCACCAAGCCTAAATAACATTTTTTTTAACCACTTTTAAATTTGTTCACTTTAACTTAAATTTGTACATTTTTAAAGATTTGTATTCAAGAAATATAAAATTTGACCTATCTTGATAAAAAAAATTATCAAAAGCTCCCAAATAATATTTCCTAATGGATTATGGTATAATCTATCTTTTTCATCAATCATCATTAATGATATGGACTAAGAATATAAATACCATTGTAATATTTTTATTTCCGCCATTGTGGCAACAAGAGTTTCCAGTTTTCAAATAATGGGCTTCCTACGAAAATCAAACTTTACACTTTAAAAAAAGGAATTATTATAATGTTGCTGTCATCAGCTACTGTAGTGATATGTCAACATTTATTCTAGATATTGTTTCAAATATACTTTATTTTGGATCATCATTATCATTTTCTTCAACTGTTTCTGGCTCAGTTTAGTAAAATGCCTCCCTTTTCCACTATCCTTCTTCCTTTAATTGCTTCCATTCTTCTCCTCTCACTTGCACACTTCCTGTTATCTGCTCCTTCAATCACTTTCTTGGCCTTCCTTGTGGTCTTTTTCTTACATACTTCATTTCCATAATTTTCTTTGGCATCCTCTTCTCCATCCTCATTACATTATTTTGAATATTAATCTCAAATCTTGAATCTAAATACTAGAAAACATGGGGAGTAAGATAATTTAAATTTTCCCAATTATTATGTTCTTGACATATTTATGGAGTAGAGTACTAGGTTAAATCATGGTTAAATTAGGAGGAATAGCCAGGATACTTACCTGAGTGATACTGGAATGGATATTGTTAGGATAAAACATTAAAAAACACACAAATACATTTTTAAGGCCAAGGTTTCATTGTCAGACAACTTCTTCAGGTCAAGAGATTAGACTGATGCTCTTGGTAGAGTTGCAAGGCTGACTCAACAGCTGATTGTTTTTAGTTATGTTAGTTTTAGTTATCATAACTAAAACCAGTCAATCTTGCAGTCTAACCAAGAGCATCAGTCTACGCTCCTGACCCGAAGAAGCTGTCTGTGACAGTGAAAGCTTTCCTTAAAAATGTGTTTGTTGGTTTTTTAATGTTCTATCCAAACAATTTCTATTCCAGTGTTACTATGGTAAGTGTGCTAGCTACCCCTCCTAATTAAAACTATTATTGTCTTCACATTAATTCTTAAGCTATTATAGAAAATATAAATAGTAGCTAAATGTTTAAAAATTGCACATTAAATTATAATGTATTAATAAATGTTATTGTCTATTCATATATTCAGTTAAATGATAAATTAATGGTCTGAGTCTAGTTGTTAAATTTGTTCTATATTATGTTGGACTCTACACCAAAAATAAACAAATTCAATAGATCTAAAACAAATTTTGATTTAAGATATGAAAAAAAACGAATTTCTTTTTAATCTAGTATTTTTTTAGTCTTGCACTGTCACTTATTATTTGAAAAACCCACCCCTGATTAGTATATGTGCATTTTTAATGTATTTCTATCTTGGCAACAATATAGGTTAGGAAAAAAAAGTAAAATATTAATTTCCCACGTGTTTGATAACATTCAAGGGCTGAAACATCAAATTCATGAATTGTTCAAACTACTTCCCACCCTCGCTGTTTTGGATACAATCACAACTTGAATGGGTCTAAACTTTTAACAGTGCCCATTATTTTTTACATTAATTTTTCGGTTAAATTATCAATTAATATTTATCTCTAGGTAAAACTTCTTTTCACTTTTTGAGGGATTTTGTCAGAGGCGACTCTACCATAAGGCAAACTAAGCAACCTCTTACGGCCCTGCGCCTTCAGGGGCTCCGCGACATGATTTAGCGATTGAGTAGTGAAGTTTACGGGCTCAATGAAAAAAAAAAATCCTTCTAGATAACTGATAGATAGATTTGAACAAAAAACTAGGAATCAAAAACTAATTTTATGTAACTCTAAAAATTATTTATTTCAATTGTTTTCCCAAAAAAATTACTGTAAATATCCTCAAATTTTATATTAATTTCCCCATAGTGTAATGAGTTTACATAGCCACGTTATTATTTTCCTCTTAGTTCTTATAGCCAAATATATATTTAGAATTTAGACTAGTTAGTGCAATTTTAGTTTAGATTAATTTATTGGAGGGCCCCGCAAATGAGCCCGCCTACAGCCTTGCATACCCTAGAGCCGCCTCTGTATTTGGTTATATTTGGAAGAAAGTACAGAAAAGGTGGATGGAAACACATAAAGGGAACAAACACAATATGGCTTTTACAACAAAAATAACACATTTCACATTATACATTGCTGCGATTGGACAAAAAGGTAATGGCTGCCTTTTGAAGAAACTCTATCATTACCGCCCAAGCCCCTTACCTAGGTTTCATTCTATCAGAACTCATCAGGACGAAGTGTAAAATGTGAAACTCATCTTTCTAAACAAGGAATTATTAATACATTTAAATTTTTTATTATTTCGGAATCTCAAATCTTAATCTTTATTTTACTTATAAATACTGAATCTTGAATACTAATTTTGTAAAATATGATAAATATGAGTAATTCATTATCCCATAGAGGAATAATTTTTTTTATTAAATTCTGATTTTATTTACTTAAAGTGGTAAATCTAGTGTCTGGGATCTGGTTTTTGGATTTTTCCTTTATTTATGTTGGGCTAGACCACTAGTAATCTACCTAATAACTCCAATAGTGAAATTCATATTCAGAATTTGAAACTTTTTTTAAAACTCTAATCCTAATTTTTTTTTGAATTCTCAACTCTCAAATATCTTCAGGATTTCAAAGTGTGTATCCTTATTAAGAATCAGACAGTGGTATCAAACCCATAAATTTAATATAGGCCTACTTACCATACATTTTGAAACGGACAATTTATCTCTTCCACTGTATAAGTTGGATTATTCTTTTCTATTTTAAAGACCACTGTTCAAATTCGTTCACATTATTATGTTTTTTCTATAAGGTATAAAAAAGTTTCAGGTGTGGTAGGTTTTGTATGGCATTTCAAGCAATAAATCATTCTTTTATAATTTTAATTTATTTATTATATTTTAATGTAACAAAAGTAAAAAAAACAATTTAACACAAATTTTCTAGACTATACTAGGAACCTAACATGTAGCTAACATCAGTGCTATAACATAATAGTGTTCAATTTTACATTTATATAATTAATGTACACCAAATATATATTTTCTTTTTTCAAAAACAGTATACATTTAAATTAATATAATTAAATGCGAGCAAGAGTAAACATGTATGTTTTTGTGATGTTGATATTTTGGTTGCCATAAAGCTATTACACATGTTTCAAAATTATTTTTCTCAAGTATTGAAATGATATGATATTTTAAAATCAACTAGTCAAAATAAGGCACAGGAAGATTGATACGAACAAATAGAAAGACATACAAAAATCTGTCACCGTAATTACACCGGGGTTCTATCTTATAAGCCCCACCTTAATGTAATCCATCAGGGCAAGTCTGATACCTCACGGAGTAAATGAAGTGTACATTTTATTTATATGTAAGGAGGTACTTTCTTTCATACAAAAATAATTAAAATATATTCACTAAAAATCAAATGTCTTTCTACAAACCTAGTTCACGGATTGAACCTATGTGTTTCATTTAATTATTATTAGAGTTCATAATTATGTAATAATTTTGTCAGCTAGATTTCTATTCTACTAGTTAAGAAACATGAAGGCGATCATGTAGCCGGGGCAAATATACCTTCCGAGGGGTAGCTGGCTATTATGCATATCAGGCATGTTTGTTTTCCTGGCCACATTCAATACAAAAACATGGTTCAAATTTATTATTCTGAAAGAATTCTCAAAACATATTTTTCCCTGTTGGTAACAATTGCTACGGATTGAGGTTAGGACTCTCATGATCGGAAACAAACACTAGGTGAGTCTCGTACACGGCGTTATCAGTCTTCATGTTGTTCGAGTCTTGAGTATCATTAGCTGGTGCTCCGACTGTTTCCACAGTCGACCCTTCTCTTGATTCTTTAGACTCGGTGGAAGTGGGTGACTGTCGTGGGGTTTCTATGGGCTCAATAGGTGATTTCTTTGGAGGCTTTGTGGATTGCTCAGGCATGTGTTCCTTCAGTATTCGTGAGTCCAACAGCTACAACATAATCAATAAAAGTCTATAAATGTTTCTTTGGAATTTATTTCCAATGGAAGTGGAACTAGTGAATGGATATTTTAGATAAAAATTTTAATACTAATATTTAAGAGGTTCAATTTTGATTCAAAATGTCATATATGAATAGATCTGATATTTGGGTTCGATGGGATGTAATTCAAATTTAGACTATAGACGTCACACTTGTCAATAATTTGATTATTATTAAGAGCTAGGACTGCCTCATTTATTGAACTTGAAATCCCTCATATCTTGCTTTCTTTCACACCACATAAAGACTAATAAATGTTGAGTTCAACTCTTGCGAAAGGGGTTAGCGACTGTTGTAAGGCATAACATCTAAGTGGTCTTGCTCACAACACAAAGCCATTAAGTTTGTTATTTTGGTATTTTAAATTTGTTTATCCTTATTGATGTTATAATACAATTATTAGTGACGTGCATAAAATAAAATAAAATAAAATAAATTGCCCCATTAGTTATTAGTACTAAAACAAGCAACACTTTGAAAGTCCCTTGTGGAATTTAAACTTACATGCAATTTAAACACCAAACTGAACAGATTTGCACTAAATAAATTCTTAGAAATAACTCATTAAAATATGAAGATTTAATAATCTTAAGTTCCGAATACATACGTCACCGAAATCATATTTAAATTAGTTGAAAAATGATACCTGAACACGAGAATCAAACCCAAGACCTTTGGCTTGGTATGCCAATTTTCTACCGATGAAAACTATCCAGGAGGAATGATCCTGATCATGGGAAAAATCCCGGATAGCTCAGTGGTAGAGTATTGCCGCGTTAAGCCAAGTATCCTGGATTTGATTCCCGCGTCAAGGCGTAATTTTTCAGCTCAATGAAGTAATTAAATAGATCGATGATAACTTGGGAATAACTAATTTGTGACACATACTATACACATTTTATTAATAAAATGTATTACCAGCCAAAAATAAAACTTGGATCAATTGTAAAAAAAATTTCATTCTACTTAATCTTTGATCTTAGTTACAAAATTGAATTATTCTATATATGTTATTGATATTTATTGTTTAAAATGTTGTAACTAAATAGGCTGCACTTGGGGAAAAGAAAAAAAATATTTAAAAATCCTTCTTTATAGGTTGGCCTACTTCTGCTAACGCTTATTAGTATAATTTTTTCTAATTTTATTTGATCATTTGTTAAAAATAAATAATTAATCATGAAGAAATTCTTAACTTTGAAATATTAATATTTTATTCATAAAACCTATTAATTTATACAAATTGCTCAGTTTGGTCTTGAACTTGAACATTAGTTGCATTACACCTGTGAAGGATTAATCTTTTGTTTATATTAATTAATTTCATTATTAATTGCAATCATGCCAAGTAAAGTAATTATAGACTATCAATTGTGTTAGAAATTGTAGTTTAGATAAACGCCTTAATTTGTATTCGTGTAGCTATGAATAAAGTTAGAAATGTTAGGATGTTCTTAATTTTAGTATTAAACATTTGAGAGAAAAGATTAAAACATATTTTGGGAAAGCATTTTGGTTTATTTCATTGACAAGTTGTGCAGTTATTAGTAATTTGTTAATGATCATGATTCAATTATGCCATTCGCATGGTGATATTCAGCAGGGCTAAGGGTTAGTTGGACGATATTAGTTGGAGGAGGATGCAATGTAACGTTTAGTCCCTACTTACTGTTGCGCCTGAGTGGCCCATCATGATCGGACAGATGGGCTTAAACTACCTTAATGTTGGACTGAGTGGGCTAGTGTTTGCGCCCTACCCTGTGGTTGCGGCATCTCCTGACCAGATCGAAGCGACGATACCGCAAGCAGTGCCACTGGGGAATCTGGCGCATGTTTTGCAGTGTCTACAAACACAAACAATAAAGATAGTATTTATTTTGTGAAACTACAAGACATATGTGATGGCAACTCTTTTTTTTAAATCACCGCGTCTTACCCCTTATTCAGGTCAAACGCTTACATGATAATTACCCCAATGAGATAGGGATGAGTAAGGAAGCATTTCAGAGGTAATTTACCCGCATTTATTTGTAGAGAGATTGAGAAATAATTTATGAAAAAAACCACTGTCAGTAGACCCGACTGGGATTCAATCCCTGATTTCCTCGTCTTCAGCAGGACAGTTTAACACAAATGTGACGCCTTAAACCATTCAGCCACTGAAGCGGGTGACAATTTATGAGTGTATAATCCAATTTTCATAGGGAAAGTCTTATCTGACAGTTATAAAAGAACTCCTAGATCTTCTTTCACATATTCATGTCAGGTCAAGTGATCAGTAGCTGTCACTTTTGATAGCTCTTACCAATAGTTATAAAATAGTACTAAAATGTTATCAATATTATCCCAAAATAAATGTGTTTGTAGTTTTTAAAAGACCCTTCCAATGAAAATTGGGCTGTAGCAATGTGACTTGTACACTAGTCTCTCTTATTCATAAAATAGGTTGGGATACATATGTTAATAAAGTAGGATTGTCTTGATTTTAGACATTTTAAAAATTACCAGAAGACTAAAAATATCACAAAAACATTGATTTTTTTTAAATGTTCACTTAAATTTTTGAAAAACATTGTGAAAGTTAATAAGGAACGATTAATATGATAAATAATAGAATTCAATTTTAATAATTTAAATCTAATATGAATAATGTGATATGATGACAATTTAAATATGTAACAGTATTTGGAAGAAATTTTTACAATTGATTAAAAAAGTATATATCTTGATGACAATTGTGATACTTCATTAAATCTAATTTGAAAAATCTAAATGTTCGATGTGATATAATGTCAATTTACATAGGTAACAGTATTTGGAAGAAATTTTTACAATACATTAAAAAAGTATATATCTTGTGATGACAATTGTGATACTTCATTAAAATATTTACATAACATCTAAAAAGTTTGAAACATGTTAAAAATGAAACTTTTGAGTCATATTACATTAAAGAACAATACTAGAAGACAAAGATGTACTTATATAAATAATTTGTCATGCAATTAAACAGTTTCTTGTGGAATTAAAGAATAAACAAAAATAAAATAAAAATAAGTAAAATTGAATTCCTTTTCTTCTTTGTGTTAATTTCCTGTTCCTGGTAAATCGATAATTAGCACCATTATTCATTTCCTTTTTTGTCATTCTCTCTTTCCATTCCTTTCACAAAATTTAACAAAATTAATCAAAAATGTATCTATCTACCACCTCATCCCATAATATAAATCATTACCATTCCTATTCTAGGTATATATTGAATTAAATTCTATTATTTATTATGGTTAAATATTTTTTAGTAAAATGATGGGTTTTTTTTAAAATCAAATTTAGTTGCAGTAGCTTAGAATTACAGAACTTTTCTGTTCTGAGGCAAATATGTCCTAAGGCACATTGAATTCATCTCTCACTTGCTTAATTCTTGCATTATTTGCCTGAAGGAATGGGAAGAACTACCTTTAGTGCACTCGTCAGAGACTTTAATCAACATTTCTTAAGTCCGACTTGAGCATGTTAGTAAACCTGGATTTTTATAGGAAACCCACTTTCTCCCCCTAACATTGATTGAAAATAACTAAAACATGACATTGAATAAATATGTTTTAGAAGATTAAATTAATAATTAAAAAAGTTACATTACCAAAGTGTAATTCCGCCCTTCATCATGAAACAAAGCCTGGAGGTTTGATTTTGGAACTACTGCCAATGTTACACAATTATCAGGCCTATGTGCGAGCGCTCATTGATTCATTAGTGAGTCCTCCAATAACCTGCCCTGCAAAACCTTGCATGATCTTGTACATTGTTATGATTTAGGATAATTTTAAATATATGGTGTTTTAACCAACCAGTTTTATGTAGAACTCAAAGGTAAACACATTTGCTATTTCCCCCTTCAAATATTATTAATACTATATAATTACTTTCTGTAGAACGTATCTATCGTCTAAACTATGTCACTGACCAGCACTCAGTCTTCTAGGGGATTCAAGTACAAGGAATTCAATTTTAAAAGTTTTTAAAAGTTTAAACATATGAATCGTAAATATGGTGTGCTATTAATATTAAAAAACTATTTTGAATTTTCTTGACATTTTGCTAAATATTACCTGGTATAAAATATATGTGAAATAATGGGAGGAAACATATGCTTTAGATTAATAAAACTAAGTAGAACAGCACTTAAAAATTTGAGTAGCTAGTTCAAAAGGATGTTGTTTTGAGATATTGTTGTTGAGGATTGAGTTAATTTTGACCTAAGTTTTCCATTGGCCATATGTATGTCACTAATATTTTTTCTCCCCAAATACCGGTTAACCCCTCTTAATATGTTGTTTTCTCTTCTCTCCTCATTGTCAAACACATTTTGGCACCGTCACAGATATTTTCATGTTTGTTAGACCTTGGATTCTGATTTGACTTTAAACACATTATACAGCTGAGAATGATGCCATTAGAGTTATTATGTTTAGGCATGTCCACGAAGTGAATTATTTAGTATAGGGGCATAATTTGTTATTATAAACTTCTGCAATTTTTTTTTGTATTGTTATTTGTTCATTAAATGTGACCGTTTAGACCAGGAGTTCCCAAACTTTTTTGACTTAAGAAATCCCTTGCACCAGAAAAAATACATGCTGGAGCATTACTACTTTTTACAGTAGTTAATATTAAGAAGTCGGGTGACCTGGTGGTCTAGGGGTAAGGTGTCAGACTTCTATGCTGGCGGCCGGGGTTCAATCCTCGGTCCCGGCAAAGATTTATCTGATTACCAAACCCTTCCTTCACCTCTGACAAGACATCTTGTGAATGTGAGGAATGCCAGGTCTCCACCGTGGTTCGGATTCCACGTTAAACTGTAGGTCCTTCATTTCATCTCACAATCACCCTACCATTGCACATTAGCGTAAGTGCGTATAACCCGAACGGGTAGTAAGACGCGGTGCTAATAATAATAATAATAATAATAATGATAATAATATTAAGAACTTTCAATAATGAGAGTTAAATGTTACAAGTGTATAAGTATAAAATAAATGAAAATCATCACATTGTTTCATCGCTGTGCCTTTCTTTGGCCAATGTCCTTTATTCTGATTTGAAAAAAATTGTCACTTCTAATTAATGATGCTGTTTCAGTGTAAAAAACACATAAAGAAGTTTAGAAAATTTCCTCACAGAGCCTAAGATAACTATGGCAGGGCAGAGTTTAAAAAATGTTGTTTTAGACTATATTTTTTATTTAGCTTTTATGTTCTTTATATAATTATTTGCTCTACTACTATGAGGTGCTATTTATAACTTTTAGTCATTTTTTGGCTCTTATTGGCTTCTTGATGTCAAAACATTTAAAAATAATATTTGACTGACAAATGTAGACAATTCTATACAATATTAACATTTGTTTAATACATGCATATCAATAATTATATTTTTTTATAAGTGAAGTTAAGCCCTTGTCATATTTAAGGGCATAAAAAGCTTACTACTTTTATTCAGAAAATTAACCCTGTTATTTATTGGATAAGCCTAAGGGGGCCTTAATCAAACCAGACAATTTTTCTTAACCAATTCCATTATTTTGTCAAACTTACACTTTCTTGTTAAAATTGAAGCATCTAGAACATAAAACTTAATTAATTCCTTATAACATAAGAAAGCTGTGGGAAGTGGTGAAGGGGGGAGGTAATCGGGCGTTTTCTTATTTTTACTAATAAAAGGGGCAGGGGTCCAAAATGGCTAAAAAATGAGCTTACACTACTTGAACACTCCCTAATTTTTTTTTATTCTGGAAAGTACCCCTACAATTATTTTTGTATGGCAGTTCAGTTGTTTATGCCCAAGGCACTTATTTGTCAAGCTTTTAATGCAACAAACACGTTTCTATTAAATAAAACAGAGGGATGAAAATAGGCAAACTTGTAAAATTCCCACGCATGTGAGAACTTTAATTACTTACATGTTCAGAATTGATGTAAGGACGGGCTTCGCTAAGGATGACGAAGCTCAGCAAACAAATCATCATCGCTATTGCGCACTGATAAAATCTTAGTAACTTCATTGTTGACTGCCAGTGGACCACTACAACAATGTTCCCAACTATCTATATCACACGAAGCTAATTATAATCTGCCAACAATATGCCTTTTATTTGTCCTAATCGCGCTATTGATTTGTTTAACGATCTTATTTATAGTTAAAACCAAAGGTTTGAAAACTATTTGAATTTCTAACCACCGACTGGAGCGCTCACCTCGGTTTGTAATATTTACTTTACTCGCAGTTGGAGCGGAAATATATTGTATCGATAGAACACACTGACGAGGTTTGTCGAGTTTAAAAATAAACTGACTATCTGTAATGGTAAGCAATAATGACAACTGGGTGTCTGCGAGGTTTTTTTGACAGGTTGTATTTTCCTATTTATAGTGTAGCGCGCAGATGGACTGGCTTGCTTATTTATAGAGCTGCATCGTGATGGAGGGGGAGGGAGCTGGAAAGACATCTCTTCTCTCTGATTCACTTCCAGTTTGTTGTTTCTACGTCACTGGTTCTCGCGCACGCGGGGGTTGACTTCTTCCACCCATTCTAATGTTCAATCATTTACTCTTGTTTGAACTAGGTTTCTCAACACAAAATTCAATAATTATGTGTCTACTAAATATAGCTTTTTGCACCTCATTTTACAACCTGTCCGGCCTATTCGGTAGTATGATCGCGTTTTTTTGGCGCACCGTTTCTTTCTATCTGTTTGGGCTATCTGCATATTTATAAATAGGAAGTGTACCCGCATTTGTGTGAAAGAAGAATAGGAACCATTATTGGCCCGTCTACAACCAACATACCCGCTTGTCGAACTCGCAATTACGCATTCGCAAACGCACTTGTAATAACGCTTATCTTACATACAAAATAGATTGTCTACAAAGAAAATTCACAAAACGTAATTTCAACCAATAGGAACAAACAACAAAGATGACTCTAAAAGTCATATTCATATTAATGTTTTCAAATAAGAAGAAATATATTTAAAAAATATTAATTAAATATGTATGATTTTGTTTGAATATCCTCTATTCTTAACTATACATTTCCAAGAGCTGTTGTCATAGACCAAATAACTTAATATTATTTTGATTTTAGTAGTCCATATTTGTTTTTTATTGGCTGCCAACGCAACTACATAAACGCAAGAGATGGGCAGTATTCATCTCCTCCCGGCAAGCGGGTCCGACAGTTCCACACACGATTGTGTTTGCGTCAGCTATTGTAGACAGACAAAATTACGTTATTGCGTAGTTATGAGTCCGACAAGAGGGTGCGTTTGGTTGTACAATAGCCCCATGGCTTCTTTGGTGCTGACTGACAGCTCACAGCTGACTTCTGACAGTCAACATTTAGGTATATACTGACTGTCACAAGTGACAGCTGCTAAACACATGTTTTTGCAGATCATATGGTTCGGCGTAGGGATACATAATTTGGTCTGGTAACTTTTCAAAACTTTTAACTGTGAGCTGTCAGTCAGCACTAAAGAAGCCTTGGGGCTACCGTAGACGAGCCACAAGGAGGGGAAAAAACACTGGGACGAGGGACAACAAAGATAAATTTGCTGACGCAACCCGTTACACATGAGTGTCACACTTGTAGGCTACTACAGTCGCGTTTAGGGGCACATAGTTAACGATACGAGATGTGTTGTACTGGCCACGACAATAAATGGGTAAAAAAGACTGACATTATTTTGAAGTTTGTGGCCGAGGCCAGTTTTATTTTCAGTTCTACTCTTGCTGGTACAACTTGAAGCATTGTTGACGTTGAGTGGTTGGTGTGCTGTTAAACGCCAACAAAGTTATTCTCATAACAGCATTATATTCACGTTTATCGTTACCACATATCTCTTTCACTATATGTTAGGGGCCAGTGGAGGATTTATGTATACCCGCATTTGCGTGAATTGAAAGGGTATAATCATTTATGGTAAACCACCCTCACTACACCCGGCCGGGATTCGAACTCTGATATCCCTGTCATCGTCAGTCTAGTCAATTGCGAGAGGGACGCCCTAAACCATGCGGCCACTTAAACAGGGGATGATCCTTGTTGAACAATTCCCACGATGTCGGGTAATAATGTTCCTTGCTGAACATGTTCTCACAATGTCGGGTAATTATGTTCCTTGTTCAACAGTTCTCATATTGCCTTGTTAAACATGTTCTCACAATGTCGGGTAATTATGTTCCTTGTTCAACAGTTCTCATATTGCCTTGTTAAACATGTTCTCACAATG